>JACBWV010000629.1:2913000-3038426 GCA_013435795.1 Chlamydomonas sp. ICE-L
CCGCGTATAGGACGTACTATTTATTTATTTATGCCGCAAGTCTAGGGTGGCGGACTTGGCCTTTCCCCTAACTATAAGAACTTGCTAGGCTTAAGGAGCTGCCCCATATGGCACTTCACTGGCATTGGGTCTTCCCCACAGTGTGTGCTAGGTTGCAGTTATGGGGTGCGTACTGGCCTCCCCTGTACTGTAGAACTTTGCAATGGGCTTGAGGGAGCTCCCCATGTTGCAGATTCGCAGGCATTGAGCGAGCCCCACGTTCCTAAACTCGCCTTGGCGTCCACCTTGTTGCCACACCTAGACCTGACCACCTGAAGGCCAACTGGACTGCAGACCCCTCTGAATTATATTGATTGGAGATTGTCCCTTGGCTGTTAAGCCGACTCACCTGCTACCTGTGAAATTGGACTTGGCTTGGATTGTCCCTTGGCTGTTAAGCCGACTCAGCCTGCAGACCTGGCATTGGCTTGGATTGGATTTGGCCCTTGGCTGTTTCAAAAGAAAAAAAAAAACCGACTCATCCTGCAGACCGCTGAAGTTTGGATTGGATTGGATTGTTACAATGCGTTTCAGCCGACTCTGGGCTGCTCTCTGTTTCCCATTCTAATTAATCCCCCCGTAGTCGATAAAATACGCACGTGAAACCAGGGGTATACTAACGGATTAGAGAGTTTAAAGACTGTGCCTCAGAGGCGGGTGCGGTGGAAAGAATGATTCCACAGCTCACTTAAGATTAGGCCGAACTCTAAAAACAGCTGCTTTCTGTCAGTAGTGCGGCAGGTATACTTCAGGAGGACCCCAGCTCGGGCTGCCTGATACCAACCAATTGTATAAGCCTGCACTCCTGCGAGGCCACCGGACCCTTCCGTTCTGTTCAACATAACCCTTCCCGCACCCCATCCTGCTCCCATTTTCAACGTCAACTGACTCTTGACATTGCGTCTGCGACGGAGGATGCAAGCGCGTCTGGAACCCAACCCTGGCATTTCCAAAGTTTTGCACTAAAAAAAAGCGCTGACCCAATTTGACTTTGTGTCGTTTTATTAAAGCGCTGACCATTTGGCCATAAGTTAGTACCCTTTTTTCTCCAGGACTTGTTTTTGAAGTTCTGCAAGTCCCTTCAACAGCCTTGTCTTATTGCAATTCAAGGGGATGACTGGACATCTTTTCGCAATTCTCGAGAATTGTCGAAATTCCAGGCCAAATTGTCGCTATTCTCGATGTCTCACGGCCAAAATTCTTGACGAAGTACAAAGTACGAGTTCTCGGGGCGGAAATAGTTCATTCAGTTTTGTCCAGTTCATCCCCTGAATTGCTATAAGCTTGTCTGTCCTGGTCAACACAGTGTCCCGTGAGAGAAACTGGTCAGTGTAGGGCCAGTGGTGCAGGTGTGATTGATCCTGGGTCGGCATCTCCTGCCTACGGGTGCCCAACAGCCTACCCCCTATTGTTTTACTGCCGAAGACGGCGAGCAGCCAAATTGCTGGCTGAAGCTATGTAACCAGTTCAAGTTCAAGTTCTACCCCTCGTAATGTGGAGTGACCCCGCCACTGACATGTACAAAATCCTTGAGTCTAGGGCTAAGCGCACGAAGACTAACCTTTGAGGCGAAACTCCTCCATGTCAAAAAATACTATATAATTCTGCTCTGGCTAACCCCTGAACTGTGGGTACCGGAATACTTAAACATTGTTATTATACTTGTGTTCGATGGTTGGTCATTTCGCTGGACAGAAGAAGGGTGCTGGGTTCGAATTCCTGCGGGTGCGCTTTAGTGTTCGCTTTCAACCGCCATTGTAGCACTGTCCAGATAAAGTAGCAGCCCGTTCTCTACCGCTGTAAGATAGGGCTTCCTTAATACCACGGCAAACCGCCCAGCAGGCGTTATCATTACTTTGACTATTCATGGTTGACAGCGACCGCAAACACTGAAGCTCACCCGTATGGATTCGAACCCAACACCCTCATCGGTTCAACGAACTCAATCATAGAACCATTCGTCTAAACGGGATAGAATACCTATGATTATATGAGAGGATACCTATTATGAGAGCATTTGAAGACCCCCCACCCCCCACCCCACACCCCACACAGACCACCACCACCAACCACCAGCCACCCCCGGAGTTGTGGTGTGGCCCTGTCTTTAAAATGAATATTTCAAGGGGCTCTTGAACCTGGCTTGGAACACAATGCCGTCATATTTGTGTAAGTGAGGAAACCCCTCTGTCTAACCGGCTTGGCTCGCGGATTGGACGAAACCAACGAGATCTTGCTTTTTTCTGTCTATGTCTCTCTACTGACAACCAAAACGCTTCAAAACAGGATACGAACCTGTGCGGGGAGAAACCCAATTGATTTCTAGTCAATCGCCTTAACCACTCGGCCACCGAAGCCGCTCGGTAGGAAATACGTTGGTAAGAATGCATGTAAGGCGGATTTTCTTAACCTACTATGTTCCTGAATTTCTGTCAAGGGTAAAGAAATCCTTCACAAACAGTATGTAACTATATCCTCTCAAAATCCTTCACAAAACAAATTGTATATGGTTTATCTATGGGAAAACGGTGGGTGGTCTCTCGAGTCCGAATTTAGGACATGAGCCCCTAGTACTCTTTATTTTTCTATGGTTGTCACCATCGGCACTCAGGTCCTTTTCTGCAAGATGGTTTTGTCTTGGGTTGACTTGTGTGTGTTTCCGTTAAGGGCATATCGCTGCATAATGAGGTGATCATACTTTATGGCCCTTGGGTGTTCTTTAGTTATTTGGGGTTCGGCACTTCGGCCTCCCTCTTGGTGTTCGTTTGGGCTTGGTGCTCGGATTGCCTACCTTGGCATCCCTCCCCTTTCCGCTCTCCTTTCCGCCTCTTGTTTGTTTCCTTTTTTTACTGTTCCACGTTTGATTTTCACTTTTATAGGGGTGCCTAAAAACCCTCACGCTCCCTGTTATACAATTATATAGTTGAAAGAAAGAAAGAAAGATTACAATGGCCACTTATCCTGGCAGTGGAAACCACCAACCGCCCCCGAGGGAACGGACTCCGAAAACCCACTGTCTTCCGGCAGTGGGATACGAACTTCTCCCGATGGCGTAACCTCTACCATCGGAGTCTGGACCAACACCGCCCTCCAGACTGGGCAAAAGTAGAGAGAGAGAGAGAGAGAGAGAGAGAGAGAGAGAGAGAGGAGAGAGAGAGAGAGAGAGAGAGAGAGAGGAGAGGATGGGTTCGTTACATAAACTCAGCAAATCACTGCCGAGACAGGACAGCAGCACAGCCTGCCGACCATCCAATTTTATAACACGGAAGCATGAGGGTTTTGAAGGCATCACCACAAACCTGAAAACAAACTAGGTCAAGTCCCCAAAAGGAAACAAACTAGAGGCGGAAAGAAGAGCGGGAAAGGGGAGCGTGAAGGGGAGGGATGCTGAGGCAGGCAAACCAGAGCACCAAGCCCAACAAAACAAGAGAAGAGGGCTGAGCCAAAAGAGGCTAAAGACCAATCAAGGGCACGCGCTATGAGCACCTTAATATGCAGCGATAATGCCCTTAACAGAAAAAAACGCTAAAATCAACCCAGCACACCGCCTTCTTGCAAATAAGGACAAGAGTAGAGAAAGAAAGAAAGATTACAATGGCCATTTATCCTGGCAGTGGAAACACCACCGCCCCCGAGGGAACGGACTCCGAACACCCGCTGTCTTCCGGCAGTGAGATCCGAACTTCTCCCGTTTGGCGTGAGCTCTACCAATCGGAGTCTGGACCATACCGCCCTCCAGACTGGGTAAAAAGTAATGACTGTCACCCATGTTGGCGTATTGATAGCTGAGTCCAACGGTATTTCCATGGGCCCAACGACTGACTGAAGCAGGGTGTTCCGGATAGAGGTGAAGGAAGGTAGAGAAATATTAGGAAAAGAAAGATTGCAAGGGGCTCATGTCCTAGCAGTGAAAACAACAGTAGAGATAGAGAGAGGATATAGTTACATACTCAGCAAAAATCATGCCGAGACTGAACAGCGCCGAGGCAGAGAAGAAAGAAAGAAAGATTACAAGGGGCTCATGTCCTAGCAGTGAAACAACACCGCCCTAAAGTCAGTGGCAGAGACAAGAGAGAGAGAGGGTTCGTTACATAAACTCAGCAAATCACTGCCGAGACTGGACAGCAGCACAGCCTGCCGACCATCCAATTTTCTAACACGGAAGCACGAGGGTTTTGAAGGCACCCCCACAAACCTGAAAACAAACTAGGTCAAGTCCCCAAAAAGGAAACAAACTAGAGGTGTAAAGGAGAGCGGAAAGGGGAGGGATGCAAAAGTAAGCAATCCAGAACACCAAGCCCACCAACCACAAGAGAGGAAGGCCAAACGAAAAGAGCTAAATACCACCCAAGGACATGCTGACAGAGAGAGAGAGAGGATATAGTTGCATACTCAGCAAAAATCAATGCCGAGACAGAGACAGAGAAAAAAAGAAAGATTACAAGGGACAGAGACAGAGAGAGAGAGAGAAGAAGAAGATTACAAGGGGCTCATGTCCTAGCAGTGAAACAACACCGCCCTAAAGTCGGACTCGAGAAACCACCCGCCGTCTTCCGGGAGAGAAGGGAGAGGAAATAGTTACATACTCAGCAAAAATCAATGCCGAGACTGAACAGCGCCGAGGTAGCTGGACAGTTTTATAACAGTGAGGGTTTGGGCAACATACCCCTCAGAACCTGGTCCAGGAGGTGACCTCAAAAAAAGCGTACGAAAGAGCAAATAAAAGGCCTGACAACAAGCAATGCGAACTACAAAGGCATAGAGAAACTAGCGAATAAAGAGTATATTGTAGAAGGGCTGAGAGTTGCCGAGGCCTAAAAAGCGAGATTCTACAAGAAGACGTGAAGGACAAAAGGCACAGGAAAATCACCAAACAAACAAGGAGAGAAGATTACAAGGGGCTCATGTCCTAGCAGTGAAACAACACCGCCCTAAAGTCGGACTCGAGAAACCACCCGCCGTCTTCCGGCAGCGGGAGAGAGAGAGAGGATATAGTTACATACTCAGCAAAAATCAATGCCGAGACTGAACAGCGCCGAGGCAGCTGGACAGTTTTATAACAGTGAGGGTTTGGGCAACATACCCCTCAGAACCTGGTCCAGGAGGTGACCTCAAAAAAAGCGTACGAAAGAGCAAATAAACGGCTTGACAACAAGCAATGCGAACTACCAAGGCATAGAGAAACTAGCGAATAAAGAGTATATTGTAGAAGGGCTGAGAGTTGCCGAGGCCTAAAAAGCGAGATTCTACAAGAAGACGTGAAGGACAAAAGGCACAGGAAAATCACCAAACAAACAAGGAGAGGGGCATAGAGCTCTAAAAAGGCGGCCTTAACACTCCCTATCTAATTAGAGAAGATGAAGATTACAATGGGAGAGAGAGAGAGGATAAAGTTACATACTCAGCAAAAATCAATGCCGAGACTGAACAGCGCCGAGGCAGCTGGACAGTTTTATAACAGTGAGGGTTTGGGCAACATACCCCTCAGAACCTGGTCCAGGAGGTGACCTCCAAAAAAGCGTACGAAAGAGCAAAAAAAAGGCTTGACAACAAGCAATGCGAACTACCAAGGCATAGAGAAACTAGCGAATTAAGAGCATATTGTAGAAGGGCTGAGAGTTGCCGAGGCCTAAAAAGCGAGATTCTACAAGAAGAAGTGAAGAGAGAGAGAGAGGATATAGTTACATACTCAGCAAAAATCAATGCCGAGACTGAACAGCGCCGAGGCAGCTGGACAGTTTTATAACAGTGAGGGTTTGGGCAACATACCCCTCAGCACTTGGTCCAGGAGGTGACCTCAAAAAAAGCGTACGAAAGAGCAAAAAAAAGGCTTGAGGGTTGTGAGAGAGAGAGGGTTGTGCTGATGTTCTGTCTCGGCAATGACTTTATAAGGTAAAATAATGAACCGTCATCCTTGACCCGGATTCGGAGTGGCTAAATGGCAGAGTTTCCGACCTTGATCTAAGGAGATGCCTTGTCCGAACCCCTTCGGGAGCGATTCGGTTCCTAGGTGGTCGTCCAACGTATGAAACGTGATTGGTTTCAGCTTTGTTGCCAACTCGAGCAAGGTGAGCTCATGAACCGGTGTCGATAACGCCACGTCCATAGTAGGGTCAACTGTCCCCGACAGTGTGATTTACTTGGATGTTCGAATTTCCAATTTCCAATTTTCAATTTAACGAACCCTCCAGAACTCTCTCTCAAATGTTGTATTGCTTCGCTTTCTTGTGGAATCTCGCTAACTAGGTCATGGACTGATGGACACTCTTTGCTTTCTACTTAATACTTGTATTTCGCTTTCTTCGCTCCATGCTTGTTCTGCATGCTTTTGTCGTTCGCTATGCTTTTTCGTCGAAGCTCTTTTATTTCAATCGATAGAGTTGTTACACAGTGAAGACTGAAGAGCAGAGAGTTAACATCGCAACTCGTGCGGCTATATAGAATAGGAAGTCTCCAGGAAGATTTTGAAGACACGTGCAGGCCATAGCTAGCCTATGGCCTGGCGGCAGGCAACCCGGGTCCTGGGGCACCTGGACCACGCGCGCACTATGCCAACTCAGTGTCCGATGCAACGGACAATAACATTTTACGAGCTGTTTCATTCGCTTTTTGGAGTTTACCTCTTGGACCAGTTTCTGAGGTGTATGTTGCTTATACCCTCACTGTTATAAAACTGTCCAGCTGCCCCGGCGCTGTTCGGTATCGACATTGATTTTTGCTAAGTTAGTAAAAATATCCTCTAAACCAAAATGTCATACAATTGGATAGTAGGCAGGCTGTGCTGCTATCCTGTCTCGACATTGATTTGATGGGATTTTGTAACGATTTATGTGATAATTCGTACTGGACTACCGGTATACACCAGGGTACTCCAGGAGGACCCCCAGCTCTGCTGCCTGAGACGCAAACAATTGTATAGCCTGCGTCCTGCGACGCAACGGGGGGGCCCTTCCTTCTGGTCGACGGACCCTCCCCACGTTGTGTCCTGTGATGCAACGGACCCTTCAACGTAGCGCCTGCGACGGAGGACGCAGCGTCCTGAACAACCCTGGTATAAAAAAGGTAATGATAACGCCTGGTGGGGCGTGGTGTTAAGGGAGCCCGTCGTACGTGGGTGTGGAGCGGTCTCCTACCTCAACTGGACAAGCTACCATCGCGGTTGACAACGACCTACAACGCCAAGAACGATCGAAGGGGGAGTCGAACCCCCGACTCTTCATCCTCAAGCGATCTGGACTACCACTACCGTAGACCATTGTACATCACTGAAAGGGGCTAACCCTGGTATACACTCACTGGACACCAAGCGCTTGATGTCCAGTGCGTGTATAGTCCAATACGGACTATCACATTTGGGCTAATCCCTTTCTACTATTTGGCTGCCCCTGGACTGCAACAACATACACAGCTAAGGTGCTTGCTGGTTGCATGTGGCTGCAACACGAATGCTCTAAACAACCCATTAATAAACGACTGACAAACCACATTCCACCTTTCATCAGGGGCATGTACCCTGAATGCCTCGCATAGGTTAATCACGATCAACGAAGATTTCGGGTTTAAACAGGGCTTTGTTTTTGGTAGGGCAAGTTATTTCTGGTAGGGCTACTCCAGTCTAGGTGGTACACGCTGCTTCCGTGTACTGCCATGGGCGATGGCTCAAATGGGTGCCATACTATTTGATCTACCAGTAAGATAGATATAACGGATTAGAACCCTTGCCCCACCCTGTTATAACCTATTGGTTGTTGTGAGGAGAGAAGAAGAATACAATGTCAGAAACTCGGGACCCAGCGAGGCAGGTAAAGATAAATAGTGTGCTAGCTGTGGCTAGCTGGTTGTCATATGAGGAGGACCGTTAGGGTTTACCGTTCCGCCCGCCCCTTGTTCCTGGTTCCTCCTGTCCATGTCCATTTGGCCGATTTCCGTTGATCAACCGTTGAAGTCAGGCAGGTGGGCGCGGGGCGTCGGGGCTCCAGGCGGCTCCAACGTCCAGACTGGCCAGCGTGGACAGATACGGTGATGGCGGTACCTGGTGCCCTACTGGACTCAAAATGTGGCCGCAGCTTGACGGAACGGGAGTGGGAGAAGCTATTTGGAAATATATCCCAGGAAATAGCTGGAAAGTTGCCTTAGGAACTTCGTGTAGGAGGGTGGAGGGCGCTGGTGGAGGGGCACTTCGCCAGCGCCAGCGTGGACATCCGTTTTATCTGGGGATTTGGTGTGTGAGATGGCTTGAAAGCTGGCTTGCGTGCCTTTCTAGCTCAACTGCAAGGGGGACCGTTACTAAGGTTCACTCACTCGCTTACTATGCGACTGCTGGTGTTACGTACCCCTCCACAGTTTTTGTAACCATCGGCTTGTGAAATAGCTCGCTGAAATGAGTAATCGCAGTTCTGGCTCATAATCTTCGTCTGGAATTCGCTGCGACCTTCAGAACGTTGTGACAATTTGCTGTAACCAGCTGATGGCTTGCGGTCTGGCAAGCTGCCCCAGCGGACGATGCATCTTCGCACTTCGAGCCAATCTCCACAAATCGCAATCAATTCCGCCTACTAGCTCGTCGTTGTCACTAACTCGCAACTTGCGTCCATCCAGCAACGGGTTACTAGCGGAAGACAGACCCACGGGCCGCATGCATCAGCTCTGCAGGTCACATTAGCTTACCAGCAGAGCAGCAGCATAGATTGCTTCCCAGAAGCCGTGCATGCAGCAGCCCCTCAGGGGCTGGTCACATTATCGAGACCAGTATCTGGCTGTGAGATCTGTTCCAGTGGTAGGACCTGCGTCAGAAGTGGAGCCTGCATCAACTAGAGGGACCTGTGTCATCACTAGGACCTGTATTGCTAGTGGTACCCGTGTCGGGTTGGGAGCAGTGGGCTGTCCTCCACTAATTGCACCTTTGACCTGAAATAACCTGACAAAGCCTGAGATAAACCCGAAATAGCATGAAATAGCCTCAAAGAACCTGAAAAAACCTGAGAGATTCCGAAATAGCCTGAAATAGCCACCACCTGTGGTACTTGAGTTCACTAGGGGGGTCTGGTCATTAGCCATATACCACCCGCTTATGCTCAGTGCACCAGCCAAGCAAAAACTGTAGATAACCTCTTCGATTGGCTTGGCTTGGCTTGGCTTGGCTTGGCTTGGCTTGGCTTGGCTTCGATTGGCTTGGCTTGAGGGACTTGGACGGTGGTTGTTCCCATGACTTCTAACGCACTCCAAGCCAGGCCAGAGGCTGCTCATGGGGAGCTAGAATCTGTGATTCAGTTGAATGCGGTTGTGGTGAACAACATACCGAAGCAATATACTCATGTGGTTTTGGAGATGTGTGAGGCCGAACGGAAAAGCATAATCTGGCGCAGCACTCTTGTGACCGTGGCCAAGGGGACAGCTACCTTCAACTTCTGGGCAAGATTTGTGACCAAGAGAAAAACGGTGCTGATAAGGTGGGAAAAGCATATGCATATATTCGTATTTATATATATGCATGCATTCGCGTGGGGGGTATGCCTTGTATTTGTGTGTGTGTAAGTGTGCGGGGGTGGGGGGCATCGTACATGCACTCAGACAAACTTTCCCAATCACTATCATGGCATCCAAACAGCTCCACCATCAGCAACTGTGTTGCTTGTCTTCATACAAACCCATGCACTCACGTGCATTCACCTCCCCCCCCCCCCCCCCCCCCCCGCCCCCCCCTGCACACACATGCATTCACCCCCCCCATGCACACACATGCATTCAACACCCTCTTGCATTCAATAATCCATGCACCCCCATGCATTCAATACCCCATGCACCCCCATGCATTCAACACCCCCATGGACACCAGCAGCACCTTCCCCATCCACTGCAGCGTCATCCCAACAGCTCCTCCTGCAAGTAAGCTGTGGAAAAAGCTTCGTCTCGAACCGCTGGTTGCTAGTCTTCATCTACCTTCTGCAGAAAGCACTGCTGAAGCAGTGTGGGACCAACATGTGCTGCAATTGACTGAGAAGGTGATGATTTCATTTATCAGGAGTACGTAATCATAATTCAGAATTTAAAAACATCAGTCTAGGGTTGTCAACAATATGTGCTGCAATTGACTGAGAAGGTGATGATTTGATTTATCAGGAGTATATAATCATAATTGAGAGTTTAAAAAAATGTCAGTCTAGGGTTACCACCAGCATGTGCTGCAGCAGACTGAGAAGGTGACGAGACAATTGGACTTATCAGGAGTTTGTGATCATAATTAATAATAAAATCATAAAAAAAAAACAGTCTAGAGTTATCCTCAGCATGTGCTGCAGCTGACTGAGAAGGTGATGATTGACTTTATCAGGATTGCGTTATCATAATTAATAATTATATAATTAAACAAATCTGTATAGGGGTGATCACCAGCATGTGCTGCAGCTGACTGAGAAGGTGATTATTGAATTTATCAGGATTGCGTTATCATAATTAATAATTATATAATTAAACAAATCTGTATAGGGTGACCACCAGCATGTGCTGCAGTTGACTGAGAAGGTGATGATTGAATTTATCAGGATTGCGTTATCATAATTAATAATAATACGAACAAGTCTAGGGTTACCACCAGCATGTGCTGCACTGAGAAGGTGATGATTTGATTTAGCAGGAGTATGTTATCACAATTAAGAATTAAATCATAAAAAAAACCAGTCTAGGGTTATCACCAGCTTGTGCTGCAGCTGACTGAGAAGGTGATGATTGGATTTATCAGGAGTACGTTATCATAATTAATAATCAAATTATTAAAACTATCAGTCTAGGTTTATCACCAGCATGTGCTGCAGCTGACTGTGAAGGTGACGAGACAATTTAATTTATCAGGAGGATTTAATCATAGTTCACAATAAAAAAACATCAGTTTAGGCTGGTTTAGGGTTATCACCAGCATGTGCTGCAGCTGACTGAGAAGTTGATGATTGGATATATCAGGAGGTCGTAATCATAATTCACAATTAAAAAAACATCAGTCTAGGGTTAACACCAGCATGTGCTGCACTGAGAAGGTGATGAGACAATTGGATTGATCAGTTGGTAAAAATCCTCCCCCCCCGCCCCTTTCCCCTCCCACTCTTCCTTCCTTAAAACTGCCTGCAGGTTGAAACCAATCCAGTCAAGCGCCTCATGCTGTCAGAGGGAGGCCAACCAAGCATACACAATGCCCCCTCGCCCCCCCCCCCCCCCCCCCCCCCCCCCTCCCCCCTCACACTCTTCATACCCTTCCAACACACTAACCCACATGCTCACTGCCCCCTCCAACCCCCCACCGCCCCTCCCACCCTCCCACTCTTCCTACCTTTGAAATGCCTGCAGGTTGAAACCAATCCAGGTAAGCGCCTCATGCTGTCAGAGGGCGGCAACCCAAGCATACGCAATGCACTTGCACTTACACACATGCACACTGCCCTCCCCCCCCCCCCCCCCCCCAACCCAACCCAACCCAACCCAACCCAACCCAACCCAACCCAACCCACCCACTCACCCACCACCACCCACCCCACCCCGCCACCCCTCCCCCCTCCCACTCTTCCTACCTTCAAACCGCCTGCAGGTCGAAGCCAATCCAGTCAAGCGCCTCATGCTGTCTGAGGGCGGCCAACCAAGCATGCACAATGCACTTGCAATTGCACACATGCACACTGCCCCCTCCCCCCTCCCTCCACCCACCCACCCACTCACCCACCACCACCACCACCACCCCACCCCACCGCCCCTCCCCCCTCCCACTCTTCCTACCTTCAAACCGCCTGCAGGTTGAAGCCAATCCAGTCAAGCGCCTCATGCTGTCTGAGGGCGGCCAACCAAGCATGCACAATGCCCCCTCGCCCCCCCCCCCCCCCCCCCCCCCCCTCCCCCCTCACACTCTTCATACCCTTCCAACACACTAACCCACATGCTCACTGCCCCCTCCAACCCCCCACCGCCCCTCCCACCCTCCCACTCTTCCTACCTTTGAAATGCCTGCAGGTTGAAACCAATCCAGGTAAGCGCCTCATGCTGTCAGAGGGCGGCAACCCAAGCATACGCAATGCACTTGCACTTACACACATGCACACTGCCCTCCCCCCCCCCCCCCCCCCCCCCAACCCAACCCAACCCAACCCAACCCAACCCAACCCAACCCACCCACTCGCCCACCTCCACCACCCCACCCCGCCACCCCTCCCCCCTCCCACTCTTCCTACCTTCAAACCGCCTGCAGGTCGAAGCCAATCCAGTCAAGCGCCTCATGCTGTCTGAGGGCGGCCAACCAAGCATGCACAATGCACTTGCAATTGCACACATGCACACTGCCCCCTCCCCCCTCCCTCCACCCACCCACCCACTCACCCACCACCACCACCACCACCCCACCCCACCGCCCCTCCCCCCTCCCACTCTTCCTACCTTCAAACCGCCTGCAGGTTGAAGCCAATCCAGTCAAGCGCCTAATGCTGTCTGAGGGCGGCCAACCAAGCATGCACAATGCACTTGCAATTGCACACATGCACACTGCCCCCTCCCCCCTCCCTCCACCCACCCACCCACTCACCCACCACCACCACCACCACCCCACCCCACCGCCCCTCCCCCCTCCCACTCTTCCTACCTTCAAACCGCCTGCAGGTCGAAGCCAATCCAGTCAAGCGCCTCATGCTGTCTGAGGGCGGCCAACCAAGCATGCACAATGCACTTGCACTTACACACATGCTCACTGCCCCCCCCCCCCCCCCCCCCCCCCCTCCCTCCCCCCTCCCAGTCTTCCTACCTTCAAATCGCCTGCAGGTCGAAACCAATCCAGTCAAGCGCCTCATGCTGTCAGAGGGCGGCCAACCAAGCATTCTGATATCAAGGGACAGAAACTGGTGGGGCTGGCGCAACACAGGAATTTCTGAATGCCCTGACTTGGAGGTATGTGTCTATGTATGTTACAGTCAACCCGATGACCCATGGTGCAGTGTTGGGTGGGGCTGGCGCAACACAGCAACTTCTGAATGCCCTGACGTGGAGGTATGTGTGTATGTATGTTACCAGGCATAATCTTTGAAGCTGTTGCCTGTAGGTGAACCGGTACCCTACGCCTGCAGACAACACAACTAGGCCTCATTGATACGAGCACCTTGGGCGCATACCTGCTTTGCGCATTCTGTTCCACTGCCAGTTCTTGTTTGCAACTGAAATGTATGTTACAGTCAACCTGATAACCCATGGTGAAGTGTTGGGTGGGGCTGGGTCAACAAGGCAACTTGCCAATGCCCTGACGTGGAGGTATGTGTGTATGTATGTTATAGTAAACGTGAGAACCCATGGTGAAGTGTTGGGTGGGGCTGGCGCAACACAGCAACTTCTGAATACCCTGACGTGGAGGTATGTGTGTGTATGTATGCTGCAGTCAAGCCAATAACTCATGTTGCAGTGTTGGGTGGGGCTGGGGCAACACAACAAGTTGTGAATGCCCTGACGTGGAGGTATGTGTGTGTGTATGCTGCAGTCAAGCCAATAACTCATGGTGCAGTGTTGGGTGGGGCTGGGGCAACACAACAAGTTGTGAATGCCCTGACGTGAAGGTATGTGTGTGTGTGTTACAGTCAACCCGATAACCCATGGTGCAGTGTTGGGTGGGGCTGGGGCAACACAGCAACTTGCGAATGCCCTGACTTGGAGGCATGTGTGTATGTGTGTTACTGTAATTTATGTGGGCGTGGTTATAACGATTCTTCTGGAAGACCCGCATGGCTTCATGATTCTGGAGCCTGGGAACCTCGGTTGGTTGTAGGCCTTGCCTTGCTTACCTCACTTTCAACCTGTTGGCCATCGGTGCAGCGTTGATAAGACTGTCGTGGAGGTATGTGTGTATGTTACAGTCACACGTGGCATGAAGGAGTCCCTACCACCTGGAGGGTGACACTTACTATGTCTGCCATGGTGACTTTCCTCAGCTGCGGCGTACGGGAGGGTCCCCTTAACACAACGCCCCTCCAGGCGTTTTTTTTTTTACAGTCAACCTGCCAATCATGGCACTGTGTCGTGGATGTATGTGTGCATGCATGTAAAAGTTACATGTGTAACATTCATTTTTGTTAGGCTCACATTTCACTGCTCACCGTGTATTGTTCTACACATTCAAATGTATGTAAAAGTACAACTTCCAACCTGGAGACTCATGGTGCAGGGTTGATAAGACTGACGTCTGTTGTGTAAGCCGGTACACCCTGGGCAGCAGACGATTAGGAAAGGTCTTATCAACGGGAGCACCTCAGGGATCATTCATCTGTGTTAGGCTCACGTTGCACTGCTCACCGTGTTCTCTGGTGCCAAGCCAACTGCCCTTGTTTTTCACCTCAGGAATCACTCATCTGTGTTAGGCTCACGTTGCACTGCTCACCGTGTTCTCTGGTGCCAAGCCAACTGCCCTTGTTTTTCACCTCAGGAATCACTCACCTGTTTTAGGCTCACATTGCACTGCTCACCGTGTTCTCTGGTGCCAAGCCAACTGCCCTTGTTTTTCACCTCAGGAATCACTCATCTGTGTTAGGCTCACATTGCACTGCTCACCGTGTTCTCTGGTGCCAAGCCAACTGCCCTTGTTTTTCACCTCAGGAATCACTCATCTGTGTTAGCCTCACGTTGCACTGCTCACCGTGTTCTCTGGTGCCAAGCCAACTGCCCTTGTTTTTCACCTTAGGAATCACTTATCTGTGTAAGGCTCACGTTGCACTGCTCACCGTGTTCTCTGGTGCCAAGCCAACTGCCCTTGTTTTTCACCTTAGGAATCACTCAAACGTGTTAGGCTCACGTTGTACTGCTCACTACACAAAGCATGCACACGAAGCATACATACAAAGCATACACACAAGCTCAACAACCAACCCTGCCCCTTCATGCGCCCTTGTGCAGGAGAGGATGACACCAGAGATGCAGGAAAACAAGCACACACAAACAAGCGCACACAAACAAACACACAAGGCATGCACACAAAGCATACACACAAAGCATAAACACAAATCATACATACAAAGCATAGCACATACACTCAAGCTCAGAAACCAACCCTGCCCCTTCATGCGCCCTTGTGCAGGAGAGGATGCCATCAGAGATGCAGGAACAAGCACACACAAACAAGCACACAAAGCATCAATACAAAGCATACACACAAAGCATGCACACAAAGCATAAACACAAATCATACATACAAAGCACAGCGCATACACTCAAGCTCAGAAACCAACCCTGCCCCTTCATGCGCTTTTGTGCAGGAGGGGATGGCGCCAGAGATGCAGGAAAACAAGTCAGAGAAGACAATGTACCACACTGCAGCCTATCAGACAGCTATGGCCATGTTGCCATTCAAATCAAAGGCACCGGCTGTTGGTGCACGGCCGCCTGTTGAGGCGGCACCCTCAGAAACCGAGGAGAGGTAGATATGGACTAATGAATGGTATCATGGGTTATTATTATGGGGTATATATGTGGGGTATCATGGGTTCTTATTATGGGGTATATATGTGGGGTATCATGGGGTATTGTGGGGTATACATATGGGGTGTTGTGGGGTATATTTTTAGGGAACGGCAACTAATATTAATGTTTGAAAAACTAATATTAAATAATATTATTTTAGTGTCACAGTAATATTAGTTTTTCAAATAAATTCAAAATTCTGGTGAGACGGCTCGTCTGACTAATATTATATAATATTATATAATATTATTTATTCACTAATATTATATAATATAGCCGACCCCTGTATATATGTGGGGTATTATGGGGTATAAATAAATAAAGATTTCGCCTTATTACGAGGCGTGAGGTTGAGGGGGCCAGCCAGTTTGCTTTCACTGGGGTCAACCACCGATTATGGGGTATATATACCTAGTTGTAATAAATCGGTGTTGGGGGGTCTAAATATATATTAGTAATGATTGTGTTTTGAGGGGCGTGCATATAGGTGCAGTAATAGATGGGTGTTGGGGGTCTAAATGTATACGTTGTAATGCATGTTTTTGAGGGGCGTGAATATAGGTGTAGTAATGGATGAGTGTGAAGGGGTATACATAAATATGGAGTAATGAATGTCTTTTTAGGGTTGTGAGTATAGGGGTTGTAATGATTGCGTGTTAGGGGGTCTGAATACATATGGAGTAACAAATATTTTTTTAGGGTTGTGAATAAAGGTGAAGTATCAAATGTGTGTTAAGGGGTCCAAATGGATACATATGGAGTAAAAGAGGTACGAAAGGGGTGCCGAATGTGTGTGTGTGCGTGTTTGTGCATGCGTGCTTGTGTGTGAATGCGTGTGCGTGTAATTGTGTCTGTATGTGTGCTTGTGTGTGATTGCGTGTGTGAATGGGTGTGCAAAAGGGATGCAGAGAAGAGTGCCGGCGACCCCTTTAATTTGTTGGCTTGGCTTGAAAGGGCGTGTTATGGGTGAGGGGTGCCAAAGGGGTGCAGAGAAGGGTGCCGAAGACCCCTTTAATTTGTTGGCTTGGCTTGAAAGGGCGCATTTTGAGTGAGAGGGGTAACAGGGGTGAGTGAGAAGGGTGCCGAAGACCCCCTAAACTTTCTGCAGTGAAGTGAATGCTTTTTAATCTCAATTGTAGGTGAGCATCCCATCCGTAAATATACAAAATGCAGTTGCAATATACAAATGCACTATACAATTATACAAAATGCAATATGCAAAATGCAATTATACAATTTACAATATACAATTATGCAATAATGCAATATCCAGCATGCAACATACAATTATACAACATCCAATATACACCATGCTCTGACAATGTAATGATAATGATGAATTAATGATTGACCTCCTTTATTGTAATTTTTCACTGTAGCACAAACTCAGGATTCCCGTTGGTAAAACGATTGTTTGGGGTTCAATTTATCAGTGCTTTTTTTAGCCCCTCCTGTCAAGGTTGGGCAAGTCCCTTTAGCCTATTTTGCCTACCCCTGAACTGTAACAACATACATGCATACAGACAGACAGACAGACAGACAGACAGACAGACAGACAGACAGACAGACAGACAGACAGACAGATTGCAGACGAGGGTGAAATAGCGACTCACTCTCTCCCACTCCATCAAATATTGCAAGCGAGCGTCCCTTCCAGTGGATGGCCTGCCTAAGAAGACACGCGAACGTGTAACAGCGACTCACTCTCTCCCACTCCATCAAATATTGCAGGCCAGCATGCCCTTCAGTGATTGGCCTACATAAGAAGACAAGCCAGCGTACAATGGAGACTCACTCTCTCTCACTCCATCAAATATTGCAGGCCAGCGTGCCCTTCAGTGATTGGCCTACATAAGAAGACAAGCCAGCGTACAATGGCAACTCACTCTCTCCCACTCCATCAAATGCTGCAGGCGAGCGTCCCCTTCAGTGAATGGCATGTTTAAGAAGATAAGCGAGCGTACAACAACGACTCACTCTCTCCCACTCCATGACATCCCGGAACTGGCCGCAACTCACTCAGAATTTAACCATGGGGGCATGAGCAGCATCCGATCGATGCTTACATACACGTCCTATTTCAGTAAGGGCGTTGCGCAGCCGTCCTCCTTGGGTTCTATTAACAACATGTCTAGCAGCCGTCTGCTAAAGAGGGCGCACGGAATCAAGAAGAACACGAACGAGGAGGATAGCCGCCTGGTGAATGCCATAGCTGCCTCCGGTATGGATGACAGCATGGCAGGGCTGCCCCATATCTTGGTTGAGGTGAAGGTTATTAAGGTGAGCTGAGGTGAGGGGAGGGGTTGGCGAGTTGTATCCCTGCATTTCTACATGCGTGCCTGGTGAATGCGATGGCTGCCTCTAGCATGGATGACAGCATAGCAGGCTTGCCCCATATCTTGGTGAAGGTGAAGGTTGTTAAGGTGAGGGGAGGGGAGAGGATTAGAGGGGGGGGGAGGGCGAGGGGGAGGGGAGGGGTTGTATCGCTCAATATTCTATATACAGGTTGAGGGAACGGAGAGGGGAGGGGATGCATGACTAAATATTGCGCATACTGTCAAGGGCATGCATGCCATAGTTGCCTCTGGCACGAATGAAAGCATGGTCTGCCTGCCCCATATCTTGGTTGAGGTGAAGATTATTAAGGTGAGGTGAGGTGAGGGGTTGGGGGGTTGTATCACTGCGTTTCTACATGCGTGCCTGGTGAATGCCACAGCTGCCTCCGGCATGGATGAAAGCATGGCAGGCTTGCCCCATATCTTGGTTGAGGTGAAGGTTATTAAGGGGAGGGGAAGTGAGGGGTTTTGTCACTGCATTTCTACATGTATGCCTGGCGAATTCCACAACTCCCCCCCCCCCCCCCCCCCCCCCCCCTACCCCACCACCACCCAACACCACCCTACCTGCCCACCTCACCGACCAGAGCCACTGCCCACCTGCCAGAGCTGGATATGGTTCCCTTGGAGGCAAGAGTGCACTCATGCACTTCATGGGTGCTATCACTCTACCCCCATGCCCCCCACCCCAACCTCAAAAACCGCCCCACTAACCTCATCCCCCCACTACCCACCCTCACCCCCTCCCCCACCCCCACCCACCCCCTCGCCCCACCCAGGCGACCAGAGCCACTGCCCGCCTGCCAGAGCTGGATATGGTTCCCTTGGAGGCAAGAGCACACTCATACGCACATGGGGGCTTCATGGGGCTATCACACTACCCCCCCGCCCCCCACCCCAACCTCCAATCCGCCCCACTAACCTCAGCCCCCCACTACCCCACCCTCACCCTCACCCCCACTCACTCGCTCGCCCCACCCAGGCGACCCAGAGAAATCCCCTCTCCCCTTAGCCACTGCCCCCCTGCCATAGCTGATGTTGTTCCCTTGGAGCCAAAGCGCACTGCATACCCCCATGGGGGCCTTCATGGTTCTGTCACACTACCCCCCCCCCCCCCCACGCCCCCACCCTCACCCCACCACCGCACCCCCTCAACCCTCCCCCCCTCCCGCCACTCTCCCACACTCGCCGCCTTTTTTTGTCCCCTCTGACCCCACCTCCACCGGGCCCCTCCCAGTCCACCCCCCCCCCTCCCCCGCTCCCCTCCTCACCCCACAGGACCCCTCCCGGCCCCTCCCCCCCCGCTACATCACTTCTCTCGGCCGCCGGGGACCCATTCTACCGCTCCTGCCCCTTTCCTCCTTAGCAGAAGCTGGATATGGTTTCCATTGATGCCAGACCACTCCCGTACCCACATGGGGGCTTCAGGGTGGCTGTCACACTAAACCCCCGACCCCCGGAATATAAGTAGATCAACCGCCGGATACTCGCGTGGGCTACACGACCCCCCCGCCCTTTCCCCCCCTCCACACCCCCCCGCCCCACAACACACGCCCACTCACGCTCCTCCGCTCACTCCCCCCGCCCATCGATCCCTCTCCCCCCGCGCTCTCCCCCCGCCGCCCATGGCCTCCCCACTCCCCGTCCACTCCGCCCCTCCGCCCCCCTCCCGAACTACCCTCCCCCACACCCCCCGCGCCCTGGAGGTATAGGTGGATCGAGATCCCCCCGCCCTTGTTCCCCTCTCACCCGTTCCCTCTGTAGGGGGCAAAAACGGCATGGTCCACTCTTGATATGGTTTCCTGTCCTTGGAGGCAAGAGCACACTCAAACTCACTGTGGGCTCATGGTGTGCTATGCACACTACCCCCCTGTGCCCCCACCCCACCTCCAAACCGCCCCACTAAACCTCATCCCCCCCCCCCACTACCCTACCCTCACCTCCCCCCCTCCCCCACTCCCCCAACCTCGCCCAATAAACCTCACATCTCCCCACTACCAACCCTCACCCCCCCACCTCAACCCCCAAACCTCCCCACTAACCTCATCCCCCCACTACCCACACTCTCCCCCTCCCCCACCCACCCGCTTGCTCCACCCAGACGACCAGGGCCACTGCCCGCCTGCCAGAGCTGGATATGGTTCCCTTGGAGCGAAGAGCGCACTCGTACGCTCACGGGGGCTTCATGGGAGCAGCAATCAGCCTGGTCGCGGACGAGAATTGGGAGAAGATTTTGAAAGAGGAGCAGGGGGATGAAACATCGAAACGCTACTTCCACGAACTCTTCGGCTCCAACGTGGCTGAGAAAAAGCTCCTCTTGCTGATGGGGGCCCTCGAAAACTCGCCTGTGTTATGCGCCTATGGCCTGGTCAGGTCAGGCTGTTGTGAACAGGTGGACGACGCCCCTGCGGAATCACATTGCAGAGACAGGAGCAGAAAGAGGGATGGAGGATCCTTTATCGGCTCGTACCGACGCGAGGCGTCTCTCAAGCCTGCTGATGCTGATGCTGATGATGCTGATGCTGATGGTGCCGATGCTGATGCTGATGCTGATGCTGATGCTGATGCTGCTGATGCTGATGCTGATGCTGATGCTGATGTTGCTGATGCTGATGCTGATGCTGATTCCGATGCTGCTGCTGCTGCTGCTGCTGATGCTGATGCCGATGCTGCTGCTGCTGCTGCTGCTGCTGCTAATGATGCTGCTGATGCTGATGCTGCTGATGCTGCTGGGAAGTCCACTATGCTGCAGTCCTCTGAATCTTCCAACTCTAGCAACGCTGATGCCCGCGCAGTGCCTAGTACGGTGCAAGGGCTCGGCATTGCTGGCCCAAGCAATCCACTGACCCAGGGAGGGGATGGCGGGGGTGGGGGTGGGGGGGGTTCATGCTCACAGCAGCCCGTGGAACACACGACTGTAGCTATCGACTTGGTGTCTACTGAGCAGGGAGCTAAAGACAAAGGGCAGCAGGACCAGGGACCAGGGACAGGGACAAGACGCAGCTGGACCAGGGACAAGGGACAACCCAGGGACAAAGGACGGCATAGTCATGCGCTGCAACTGCCTGATTCTATCAGGATGGAATCTTCTGTACAAAGGCAGCAGAATCTTACTCAGCATCCGTCTGATTCTACCAACATGGAACAACCCAGGGACAAGGGACAGCACAGTCATGCTCTGCATCTGTCTGATTCTACTGACATGAAATCCCCTACACAAGGACTGGAGGATCATACTCAGCATCCGTCTGTATCTACCAACACGGAATCTCCTACGCAAGGGCAGCAGAATCATACTCAGAATGCGTCTGTATCTACCGATATGGAATCTCCTATGCAAGGGCAGCAGAATCTCACTCTGCAAGGGCCCAGCCCTCGTGAAATCACCCTTTCGCAAGCTTCCGAGGGACATGGAGGAATGCATCGTAGTCCTGGTCCAATGGCAGAGGGTATGGAGCTACCCACGCCAATCCAGGGTAATGGCAGCTCCCCTACTCTTCCTAGTCCAGGCCCCTCCCAACCCAACCCCTCAGGCCCCCCTAATCCAGGCCTCCTCAGCTCCCCCCCTCCAGCCCCCCCCAAGTCGAGCCCTGAGCCCTCCAAGTCGGTCAGTTTCAAAGGTATCAGTGGGGAGGAGCCAAAGGGCAGCATTCCCCTTGGCTCTGACCCCCTTTCAGCCCCCCCTTCGGGCCCCCCTAATCCGGCCCCCCTGCCGGCCCTTGCAGGCAGTGACGCTACGGATCCTGCGGAGTGGGTCTGTGGGCTAGGACCCAACGGGGAGCGCCTGAGCTGGGTCCATACCCCCGCGCCGACGTTCGGATCCATTACCCACATTAGAGGCATGAAGGCCAGCAACAGCAGAGCAGGCAATGCAGCTGACGACAGGGGTGAGGATGATGAGGATGACGACGATGGAGTGGGTGTTCCGCTTCTGATTCGAACTCCAGGCTGTACAGGGGTCAACCGCTATGGCTACCGGCCAGTTTCACTTGAGTGGGACCTTTGGCTCCACCCAAAGGAACCATGGGACATATCCCAGGCTAATGTGGACCATGGGTCCGCTTTTCAACTGGTTCAGCAGGTGTGTGGGTGGATGTGTGTGTGTCTGTATGTGTGTGAGTATTTGTGTGTGTTTGTTTGTTTGTGTGTGTGTTTTGTGTGTATTTGTGACATTTACCGGCCGGTTTCACTTGAGTGGGATCTTTGGCTGCACCCAAAGTATCCATGGGACATATCCCAGGCTAATGTGGACCATGGATACGCCTTTCAACTGGTTCAGCAGGTGTGTGGGTGGATGTGTGTGTGTCTGTATGTGTGTGAGTATTTGTGTGTGTTTGTTTGTTTGTGTGTGTGTTTTGTGTGTATTTGTGACATTTACCGGCCGGTTTCACTTGAGTGGGATCTTTGGCTGCACCCAAAGTATCCATGGGACATATCCCAGGCTAATGTGGACCATGGATCCGCCTTTCAACTGGTTCAGCAGGTGGGTGGGTGAATGCGTATGTGTATGTGTATGTGTGTTTGTTTGTGTTTGTGTGTGTTTGTTTGCGTATTTTTTTTTTTTTTTTTTTTTTTTTGCGTTAATGTGTGTGTGTGTGCGTGTGTGCACATGTGAACTTCAAATGATGTTTACAATTATATTATAATTTATATTATCAAGTAGTTGGTGGAAGCAATTGATCTGTGGCGTCATCCAACATGACCATGGATCTGCCTTTCAACTGGTTCAGCAGGCGTGCGTGTGTGTTTGTGTGTGTTTCTTTGTTTGTGTTTCTTTGTTTGTGTGTGTGTGTGTTTGTGTGTGTGAGTGCGTGTGTGTGTGTGTGTGTGTGTTTGTTTGTGTTTAGGGAACGGCAAAACGATATCATATGCTATCGTATCATCCCCCCACCCCCACCCCCACCACCCACCACACCACCACCAAACACCCACTACCCACCCACTTCCCACCACCATCCACCCCCACCCCCACCCCCACCACAGCCCACCCCAGTACCCCACTGCTCCCACTGCATCTACCCAACGGTCCCTGTCCCCTCGCTACCCCATCACATGCGCTCACCACCGCACTGGGGTCCCACGGTTTCACGTCACATATCATACATGCCTTAAGCACCTCTGTCTAATGTGCCCTGTCCCTTGCCCCCCCAGCCCAGCCTACCCCACTACCCCCACCCCCCCCCCCCCAACCCCCCAACCCCCCCCCCCCCCAACCCCCCCCCCCCCAACCCCAACCCCAACCCCACACACACACACCCCACCACCAAACACCCTCTAACACCCCACATCCCCCCCCCCCCCCCCCCCCCCCCCCCCCCCCTCCACCACCACCACCAGCCCACCCCAGTTCCCCACTGCTTCCACCGCATCTACCCAACGTCCCCCGTCCCCTCGCTAACCCATCCCAGGCTCTCACCACCCGCGCTAGGGTGCCATGGTTTCACGTCACATACCAGACATGTCTTGATCACCTCTGTGTAATGTGCCCCCCCCCCTCGCCACCCCAGCCCAGCCCACCCCCACCCCACCATCCCCCCCCCCCCCCCCGGCCCCCCCCCCCCCCCCCCACCACCACCAAACACCCCCTACCCCACCCACGTCCCCCCCCCCCCCCCCCCCCCCTACCCCTCCCACCACCACCAACAGCCCACCCCAGTACCCCACTGCTCCCCACCGCATCTACCCAACGTCCCCCGTACCCTCACTACCCCATCCCAGGCGCTCACCACCGCGCTAGGGTGCCACGGTTTTGCGGCGCAACTGGGCACAGCCCACAATAAGGAGTTCGGCATCACTCCCAAGAACTGGCTCAGCTCCTTTGGGCGCTCCCTCAACCAGGGTTTCACAGGGGACGCGGCGACCCCCCTCCCCCTGGACACATCCAAACTGCCCAGCTACTTTCGCCTCAACCTGGCCTCACTAACGGCCCAAGGCCTGCCAGCATCTATTCGTAACATCCAAGGTCTCAGGATGCAGATCAGGCTGCAAGGAAATCGCAACTGCCCCAAGGCCATGTCTCTGGAGTGAGCTTTTGTTTTTTCTTTCTGTTCCCCTCTGTTTTCCTTATTTCCCCTATTCTTTCCTTATTTTTTCAATTAAATTCAATTCAATTCAATTTAATTTCAATTCAATTTCAGTTCAAATCAATTTCAACTCAATTTAAATTCAATTAAATTTCAGTTCAATTCAATTTCAGGTAAATACGATTTCAATTGTAATTCAATTTATGTTTTATTCATTTTCAATTCAAAGTTCCTTTCGAGAACGCGACGCCATTCCGTCACCATTCCGTTGCTGCATGGCAACACATGAGTATGGCCAAACGAGTGAGAAATTCCCCCCCAACCACCCCGGGCTCCACGCTTTGCGCTCAGGGTTCGGGGGGTAGCGTCTTGCTCTGGGCTAGCAAAAATAAGTTCACTTTTTGACGCGTTGCACAAAAAAAACTGATCTCAGGGCGTCCAATGTGTCCTAGTTATTTGTTGACCGCCAAACCCACGTTGTTTTCATCGACGACGCTTCAATTTCGTCGTTGCATGGTGACGTATGAATCTCCCCCCCCCCCCCCCCCCCCCCCCCCCCCCCCCCGCTAAGGCTATGTGTGCCACTGTTAGATGGCTGAGCAACAACTGAAATCAGGCTTGAGTAGCCCGAGTACCTACTCAATCTGGCCTACAGGAATCTGAAATAAAACACACTGGCTAGACCTTGCTCGTGTATATGACTTGTAGGAAGGTTGGGTCAGGCGTCACGGATCCATATCCAAACACAAACACAAAAACAAATACAAAAGCAAACACAAAAACAAACACAAACACAAAAACAATATCAAACACAAAAACAAACACAAAAACAAACACAAAAACAAACACAAAAACAAACACAAAAACAAACACAAAAACAAACACAAAAAACAAACACAAAAAACAAACACAAACACAAAAACAAACACAAAAACAAACACAAACGCAAAAACAAACACAAAAAACAAACACAAAAAACAAACACAAACACAAAAACAAACACAAAAACAAACACAAACACAAAAACAAACACAAACACAAAAACAAACACAAAAACAAACACAAAAACAAACACAAAAACAAACACAAACACAAACACAAACTCAAACACAAACACAAACACAAACACAAAAACAAACACAAACACAAACACAAACACAAACACAACCCTTCAAAGAAACACGAGATCGTCAGAGACGGAGGCTTCCTAGTCTTCTGTGCCAAGGAGAAGGTGAAGGAGGAGGTGGAGGATGGCGAGACTGAACTACTGAGCATCAAGCTGTCAAGCGCAGTCAAACTCAAATCAAAACCCAAACCCAAACCCATACCAAACCCAAACCCAAACCCAAACCCAAACCAACCCAAACCCAAACCCAAACCCAAACCCAAACCCAAACCCAAACCCAAACCCAAACCCAAATCTTAACCCAAACCCAAGCCCAAACCAAACCCAAACCCAAACCCAAACCCAAACCAACCCAAGCCCATACCCATACCCAATCTCAAAACCAGAACCAACCCATACCCAAACCCAGATCCCAACCCAAACCCAAACCTAAACCCCAACCCAACCCAAACATAAACCAGACCCCAAACTTAAACCCAAACCTAAACCCAAACCAAACCTAAACCCAACCCCAACCCCAACCCCAAACCAAACCAAACCAAACTCAAAGCCAAGCCCAAAACAAGCCAAGACCCAACCCAGATCCTAACCCAAACCCAAGCCCAACCCAAACCCGATACCAAACCCAAACCAACCCAATCCCAAACCCAAACCCACACCCAAACCCAAACCAACCCCAAACCAAACCAAAACCAAAACCAAAACCAAAACCAAAACCAATCCAAACCCAAACCAAAACCAAAACCAAAACCCAAACCCCTACTGTATCCCCCCCGAGAAAGCAGGAAAGGACGCTTACATTGACAGCGTGGAGGACGAGGAAATCACAAGGCCGGCCTGGGCTCTCATTTCCCGACCCTGCCCGTGCCCAGGCCAAATACAGAAAACAAACTCCAAGCTACTTTTTTCTCCTTCTGCCTTTCCGCCTTGCTGACAGCCTTACCATGCGTCCTAGATAGCTACTGGTCGTCGACTGGGGGGAAAAGAGGGAGGGAGGGAGGCAGGCAGGCAGAGGGAGGGAGGGAGGCAGGCAGAGGGAGGGAGGGAGGCAGGCAGAGGGAGGCAGGCAGAGGGAGGTAGGGAGACAGGCAGAAGGAGGGAGGGAGGCAGGCAGAGGGAGGGAGGGAAGCAGGCAGAGGGAGGGAGGGATGCAGGCAGAGGGAGGGAGGGGTGCAGGCAGAGGAGGGAGGCGGGCAGAGGGAGGGAGGGAGGGAGGCAGGCAGAGGGAGGGAGGGAGGCAGGCAGGCAGGCAGGCAGGCAGAGGGAGGGAGGGAGGGAGGCAGGCAGAGGAGGGAGGGAGGCAGGCAGGCAGAGGGAGGGAGGGAGGGAGGCAGAGGGAGGGAGGGATGCAACCAGAGGAGGCTCCCTCCCTTTCACGGAGAAAGGGAGGGAGGCAACCAGAGTGAGGGAGGCAGGCAGGCAGGCAGGCAGAGGGTGGGAGGGAGGGAGGCAGGCAGGCAGGCAGGCAGAGGGAGGGAGGGAGGCAGGGAGGGGGAGGCAGGCAGGCATGGAGAGAGGCAGGGAGGGGAGGCAGAGGGAGGCAGGGAGGGAGGCAGGGGGCAGGGAGACATGCAGAGGGAAACAGTTGAACTATAGCTATGGTGTAACAACCTCCTTGCATTAAGCCTTTCTAACCCCTTCGATTTATAACAGCCACCCAACCCAATTTAAAAGGTGATCAGATGCATTTGAATTTGAATTTGAATTTGAATTACTAACTCCTATTATTGGCCTATTATTGTTACTATTATTATTATTATTATTATTATTATTATTATTATTATTATTATTATTATTATTGTCAGCAATATTATGATTATTGTTATTATTATCCATTCCACCATACAAAAAAAGGATAATAATAATAATGCAATGCTTCACAACCTTAACAACATATTATAGCGGTGCCGCGGTTTCGCGGAGAAAAAATAGATAGATGCACGAAACTGGTGCTATGTGCTCCTTTCAGGGCCTGAAATGGTTCCTATGAGGGATAGCCTTTGAGTGTGCTCTGATTTCTTGATGCTCACCCGTCCTTTCTTTCCTTTCTTGGGGACTAGACCCAAACCCAAACTCAAACCCAAACACAAACACAAACTCAAACACAAACCCAAATCCCTAAGTCAAACCCAAACCTAAAACCAAGCCCAACCAAAAACCTAACCCAAACCCTAACCCAAACCTAACCCAAATCCTTACCCAAACCCAAACCTAAACCCAAGCCCAACCAAAAACCTAACCCAAACCCTAACCCAAACCTAACCCAAACCTAACCCAAACCCAAATCAAACCCTTTCAGGAAGCATGAGATCACCAGAGACGGAGGCTTCCTCGTCTTCAGTGCCAAGGAGAAGGTAAAGGAGGAGGTGGAGGATGGCGAGACTGAACTACTGAGCATCAAGCTGTCAAGCACAGTGGCTGGACTACAGACCAAGCGGAGCAAGTCAATAAGCTCGACGGGAGATGGTGCAAGGCAGATGTACCCTGTACACCCATATTTGGAGAACTCGGAGGCTAGTGGTGGAGGTAGGAATCCAGGGGGGGGGGGGGGGGGGGGGGGGGGGGGGGGGGGGGGGAGGTGTGTGTGTTGGGGGGGGGGGAGGGGGCAAGGCCAGATGTACCCTGTCCACCCAGATTTGGAGAACTCTGAGCTGGTGGTGGAGGTAAGGATACCTGGTGTGGGTGGGTGGGGGTGGGTGGGTGTGGGTGGGTGGGGGGGGGGGGGGGGGCAAGGCAGATGTACCCTGTCCACCCAGATTTGGAGAACTCTGAGCTGGTGGTGGAGGTAAGGGATCCTGGTGTGGGTGGGTGGGGGGGGGGGGGGCAAGGCGATGTACCCTGTTCACCCAGATTTTGATAACTCCGAGCTAGTAGTGGAGGTAAGGGATCCAGGGAGGGGGAGGTGTGGGTGGGTGGGTGGGTGAGTGGGTGGGTGGGGGGGGTGGGGTGGGGGTGGGGGGGGGGCAAGGCTGATGTACCCTGTCCACCCAGATTTTGATAACTCCGAGCTAGTAGTGGAGGTAAGGGATCCAGGGAGGGGGAGGTGTGGGTGGGTGGGTGGGTGAGTGGGTGGGTGGGGGGGGGTGGGGGGTGGGGGGGGGGGGGCAAGGCAGATGTACCCTGTCCACCCAGATTTTGATAACTCCGAGCTAGTAGTGGAGGTAAGGGACCCAGGGAGGGGGAGGTGTGGGTGGGTGGGTGGGTGAGTGGGTGGGGGTGGGGGGGGTGGGGGGGGGTGGGGGGGGGCAAGGCAGATGTACCCTGTCCACCCAGATTTTGAGAACTCTGAGCTGGTGGTGGAGGCAAGGGATCCAGGGGGGGGGGGGGGTGGGGGGCAGTAGGGGGGGGCAAGGCAGAATGTACCCTGTCCACCCAGATTTTGATAACTCTGAGCTAGTGGTGGAAGGAAAGGATCCTGGGGGGGGGGGAGTGTGGGGTGGGTGTGGGTGGGTGGGGGGGGGGGGGGGGAGATGGGGGGGGGGGGGGGGGGGGGGCAAGGCAGATGTACCCTGTCCACCGAGATTTTGAGAACTCTGAGCTGGTGGTGGAGGCAAGGGACCCAGGGGGTGGGGGAGGTGTGGGTAGGGGGGTGGGGGGGGGGGGGCGGTAGGGGGGGGGGCAAGGCAGATGTACCCTGTCCACCCAGATTTTGATAACTCCGAGCTAGTGGTGGAAGGAAAGGATCCTGGGGGGGGGAGTGTGGGTGGGTGTGGGTGGGTGGGTGGGGGGGGGGGGTGGGTGGGGGGGGGATGCAAGGCAGATGTACCGTCCACCCAGATGTGGATAACTCTGAGTTAGACCCGACCTCCCCACATGCCATATACCAATAGCCCCTTCTCACCCAATCCCCCTTTGTGACGCTTCCTCGGGCGCGAAGGGTGGTGGAGCAAAATCCCCGCTTTGCGGCATCAGGTGCTAGCCCCAATTCTTATCTCCATATCACCCTCCTTAGGTGCTAGCCCCCTCCATGACACCTGACCCAACCTTCCCACATGTCATATACTATGAGCCCCTTCTCACCTAATTCTCATCTCCCTCTCACCCTCCCCTGGTGCTAGCCCGCTTTGTGTCGCTTCCTCGGGCACAGAGGGAGGGGTGAGCGAAATCCCCGCTCTACCGCATCAAGTGCTAGCCCCAAGTCTCATCTCCTTCTCACCCTGACCAGGTGCTAGCCCCCTCCGTGACACCTGACCCAAGCTCCCCACATGTCATATACTACGAGCCCCTTCTCACCCAATTCTCATCTCCCTCTCTCCCTCTTCAGGTGCTAGCCCCATCCATGACACTTCCTTGGTGGCGAGTGGTGGCGTGAGCATAATCCCTGCTCTATCGCATCAAGTGCTAATCCCAAGTCTCATCTCCCTCTCACCCTGACCAGGTGCTAGCCCCCTCCGTGACACCTGACCCAAGCTCCCCACATGCCATATACTTTGAGACCCCTCTCACACAATTCTCATCTCCCTCTCACCCTGACCAGGTGCTAGCCCCCTCCGTGACACCTAACCCAAGCTCCTCACATGCCATATACCATGAGCCCCTTCTCGCCCAATTCTCATCTCCCTCTCACCCTCCTCAGGTGCTAGCCCCCTCCGTGAGGCTTCCTAGTGGACGAGTGATGGCACGAGCAAAGTACCCGCTCTACCGCATCAGGTGCTAGCCCCCTTGGCGAGGCTTCCTTGTAGGCGAGTGGTGGCATGAGCAAAATCCCCACTGTACCGAATCAGGTGCTAGCCCCAATACGCATCTCTCTCTCACCCAGCCCAGGTGCTAGCGCCCACCATGTCATCCGGCGCAATCTCCTCTCATCCCATATACCACGAGATCCCTCTCGCCCAATTCTCATCTCCCTCTCACCCAGCCCAGGTGCTAGCCCCCTCCGTGACGCCTGACCCAAGCTCCTCACATGTCAATATACCATGAGCTCCTTCTCACCCAATTCTCATCTCCCTCACACCCTCCTCTGGTGCAAGCCCCCTTTGTGACGCTTCCTCGGGCGCGAAGGGTGGCGTGAGCAAAATCCCTGCTTTGCCGCCTCAGGTGCTAGCCCCAATTCTCATCTCCCTGTAATCCTCCTCAGGTGCTAGCCCCCTCCGTGACACTTCCTCGTTGGCGAGTAGTGGCGCGAGCAAAGTTTTCGCTCCACAAGCTGATTACAGCTAAACCAGCGGTCAACAGCTCAGTCACTGTTAGTGGATATGCGCCTCTCTTCCTCAAGAAAGAGTGAGTGTGTTGTAGGGATAGTCTTTCTGCATGTCTGACCGGGTCCAAATGTTGGGAGTCTTGGTTGACTGCATGCCAAGCCCGATTGAGTGTGTTGTAAGAACAATCTTTCTGCATGTCTGCCTGGTCAAAACGTTTGGTGTCCTGGTTTACGGAATTCCATAGTTTGGCAAAATCAGTGGTCAACAGCTCAGTCACTGTCAGTGGATATGCGCCTCTCTTTCTCAAGAAAGAGTGAGTGTGTTGTAGGGATAGCCTTTCTGCACGTCTGTCAGGTTCCCAATGTTGGGTGTCCTGGTTTACGAAATTCCATTGTGTGTATAAACCAGCGGTCAACAGCTCAGACACTGTCAGTGGATCTCTTCTTCAAGGAAGAGTGAGTGTGGTGTAGGGACGATCTTTCTGCACGTCTGACAGGGTCCCAATGTTGGGTGTCCTGGTTGACTGAATTCCAGTGTTTGGCTAAGGCAGTGTCCAAAGGCCCTGTTATTGTCAGTGTAAATGCTCCTCATTTCAAGCATAAATAGTGATTGTGGTTTACGGACAGTCTGTCTGCATGTCAAACAGGGCCCAAATGTTGGTTCTACTGGTTCTAATGCGCGCCATTGTTTTTCTTGGCCATGGGCCAAAGGCTCTGATATTGTCAGTGGATATGCTCCTTGGTTCCCGCAGAAATAGCGAGAGTGTTATAGGGACGGCCTTTCTGCATGTCTGACAGGGTCCAAATGTTGGGAGTCTTGGCTCCGTGGCATTTTTGTCTTAACCCGTGTTCTAATGCTCTGTTATTGTCAGTGGATGTGCTCCTCATTTCACACAGAAATAGTGAGTGTGGTGTTCGGACAGGCTGTCTGCATGTCTGACAGGGTCAACATGTTGGGCCTCTTGGTTGAATGCGGGCCCATGTGTGTCTGAACCAGCTTCCAAAGGCTCTGTTATTGTCAGTGGATACGCTCCCCAGTTTCCTCAAAAATAGTGAGAATGGTGTAGGAACGGTCTTTCTGCATGTCTGACAGGGTCCCGATGTTCAACAAGGACTTGGACCCCCGAAGCAGCTGGCTGAGTGGATTCGGCAGTGGGGTAGCCATGACCTATCACTAATATACAAACATACAAATAAATATAAATATAAATACAGATACAAATATAAATATACAAGTACATAACATACTTTTGATCCACTCATGTGCCACTTATTCATTGCCTGTTCTCAGTGCGCTCAACACTTTCTACTTGTAGAAGAGCAAGACAGGAAGCCCTGGACTGCTTAGTGGCACCGTAATTTATTATCCCTTTTTTTTCTTTTCTTCTTGTGACTTCTCATTTGCTAGCTTCTTACCTCCGCCACTGTAAGTGGTTGAGATCTGGGTCCGGCTCTAGGGGGTTTAATACCTACGCCACCAAAATGGTGGTTGGGAGCTTGGTTTGTTTGTCCTCGACACACCCCTGATGTAATGGGGTTTTTTGCTTTGTGGGTGCTTTTTCTTTTTGTTTAAAGCACAGAGTCTCATACACCCTCGCGGTGTCAAGTAGACTTTGACATGTAATGTAATGTAATGTAATGTAATGTAATGTAATGAAATGTAATGTAATGTAATGTAATGTAATGTAATGTAATGTAATGTAATGTAATGTAATGTAATGTAATGTAATGTAATGTAACAGCAACTTGGACTTCCGAAGCAGCTGGCTGATTAGATTTGGCAGTGGAGCAGCCATGACCTATCACTAATGTACAAACATACACGTATACAAATACACAAATCGATATAAATACAAACATACATATACAAATATATAACATACTTTTGATCCACTAATGTGCCATGACTTATTCATTGCCTGTTCTCAGTGCGCTCAACAACGACGTGGACCCACGGGGCAGCCGACTGGATGGCTACGGCAATGGACTGATGAATGGCGGCCTTCCCCCTTCTGAACGGCCCTCCCCATATCCCCTCACTGCACCCATCCCACATGAGATGACGACTCAAGCAAATGGTGCCCGTCGGGGCTACGGAGGACCCAGTGGGGATGCGAGGAAGCCTAATGGCAGCGGTGGTGGTGGTGGTGGTGGTGGTGGTGGTGGTGGCAATGGTGATCAAAAGTCCTCTTTTGTCAGAACCCCTGTCAAAAGGACTGGGGCAAAGATGCTGGAAATGACGCCAGGGCTGGCGTGGCTGAAGAAACTGGGTAAGGATAAGGGCTGAATGATTTTGGTGAGGTTGGGGATGGGGTTGGGGGCGGGGGGTGGGATTGTGGGTTAGGGAGGGTAAGGTTGAGGGTTGGTGAGGGTGTGGTTGGGGGTTGAGGGTGAGGGTTGGGGTTGGGATGTGTGTCAGGGGGTCGGATGGGTTGGGGTTGGGGTTGGGTTGGGGGGGGGGGTGGGGGTGGGGGTGGTGGAGGGGGTCAGGGGTGGGATGGGTTGGGGCTGGTGTGTGGGTGTGTGGGGGGGGGGGGGGGGATTGGGGGTTAGGGAGGGTAGGTTGGGGGTTGAGGGTGAGGGTTGGGGTTGGGATGTGTGTCAGGGGGTCGGATGGGTTGGGGTTGGGTTGGGGTGGTGGGGTTGGGGTGGGGGAGGGGGTCAAGGTGTGGGATAGGTTGGGGCTGGTGTGTGTGGTGGGTGGGTGGGGTGTGTGTGTGGGGTGTGTGTGTGTGTGTGGGGGGGGGGGGGGGGTCATCAGGTGGTTCTTTCAATTAGCCCCTCCTGGTAACATAGAGGTGATCTTGCTTGTTCGAGGTTTGGAAAGACCCTTGAGCCTATTTTGCTTGCCCCGAACTGTAACATGCAAACATGGAAGTGGTGGATATCCGGCTGGTATAAAGGGGTGGTAGAGGGTGTGTGTGGGGTGGAGGGTGGGGGTGGGATGGGGTGCTGGGGCTGGAGGGGGAGGGAGGGGGGTGGTAGAGGATGCGTGGGGTGGGAGGGGGCGCAGGGGCTGGAGGAGGATGTGGGGGTGGTAGAGGGTGTGTGTGGGGTGGTAGGGAGGGGGTGGGAGGTGGGAGGGAGGCGGTTGTGGATAGCTGGCTGGTATGTAGGGGTGGGAGGAGAAGGGGGGGTGGTGGTAGAGGTTGCGAGGGGGTGGGAGGGAGGGGGTGCAAGGTGGTAGGGAGTGCGAGTTGATAGGAAGGTAGTTGTGGATATCTGGCTGGTATAGAGGGGTGGGAGGGGGTGCCTGGGCTGGAGGGGAAGAGACGTGGTGGTAAAGGGTGCGTGGGGTGGGAGGTGGTAGGGGGTGCGAGGTGGTAGGGAGGCGGCTGTGGACAGCTGACTGGTATGTAGGGGTGGGAGGGGGGTTTGGGCTGGAGGGGGAGGTGGTATGTGCTGGGAGGGGGAGGGGGAGCTGGTATGTGCATAATTGTCTCCGCGGGTGGGGAGCGGTCTCCTACCTCAACTGGACAAGCTACCATCGCGGTCGACGACGACCTGCAACGCGAAGAGCGATCGAAGGGGGGAGTCAAACCTCCGACTCTTCATCTTCGAGCGTTCTGGTCTACCACTAGACCATTTATATCACTGAAATCGGTTTTATGATCAAATGCTACACAAGCAAACCAGGGTACTACTAAGCGCGCGCGGCAGCGCAGTGCTGCGCTGCCTTTTTGAGCCCCTCAGCGCGTTTCGCGCAGTTTTTTAACTCCCTGTGGGCGCAGCGCGCAGTTTTTGCGCTTTTTGCACCACAAAGCGCTGACCAATTTTGACGTTTGTGCGCTTTAAGCGCTGACCAACTTGGCAAGAAGTAGTACCCTGATGCAAACATGCACATAAACATGAACACATGTACACACATGCACACATGCACACGTGCACATAAACATGCACGCACATGCACACACATTTGCACACATGCACATTAGCATGTACATATGTACACACATGCACATAAACATGTACACATGCACATAAACATGTACACATGTACATAAACATGTACACATGTACACACATGCACACATGCACTCATGCTCATAAACATGCACACATTCACACACAAGTACACACATGCACACATGCAAACACATGTATATACATGCACACATGCACACAAATGCACACACATGTACACACGTGCAAACACATGCACACACATGCACATATACACACATGCACGCACATGCACACACATACATATGCACACACACACATGCACACATGCACACACATACATGCACACATGCACACACATACATATGCACACACACACATGCACACATGCACACACATGCACACACATACACATGCACACACACACATACAAACAAATGCACACACATGCACATATACACACATGTTTAGCTACTGAAGATGCCACTTTGACTCAAGCACCTCCTGGTTCCTTCAACTTCACGCCCCGTGGCAAGGCGTATCCATTTTAAACTTTCAATTTCAAATTTCAAATTTCAAATTTTACGCACATGTGCAGGATTGGAAGACGCCAAGTACAGCGCTACTCATGATAAGGAGGCCGCGCCACACGAGGGCGCACCTGGTCCACTGGCCACCCCTGCAGCAGAGGGCAGCAGTAAGATCGAGAGGCAGAGCAGCAAGAGGATTGAGAATCCCCCTCAATTGGATAGGGCCTCCCACAACCAAGTGGGTACGGTGGTGGTTTGCAAGGTGGTGGGTGGTGCTGGGTTGGCAAGGTGGTGGTATAAGGGGGGTGAGGTGGTGGTGGTGGATGGTAAGGTGGTGGTGGTGGTGGGTGCAACAGAGGGCAGCAGGAAGATCGAGAGGCAGAGCAGCAAGAGGATTGAGAAGCCCCCTCAATTGGATAGGGCCTCCCACAACCAAGTGGGTACGGTAGTGGTGTGCAAGGTGGTGGGTGGTGGTGGGTTGGCAAGGTGGTGGTATAAGGGGGGTGAGGTGGTGGTGGTGGTGGGTAAGGTGGTGGTGGTGGTGGGTGCAACAGAGGGCAGCAGGAAGATCGAGAGGCAGAGCAGCAAGAGGATTGAAAAGCCCCCTCAATTGGATAGGGCCTCCCACAACCAAGTGGGTACGGTGGTGGTGTGCAAGGTGGTGGGTGGTGGTGGGTTGGCAAGGTGGTGGTATAAGGGGGGTGAGGTGGTGGTGGTGGTGGGTAAGGTGGTGGTGGTGGTGGGTGCAACAGAGGGCAGCAGGAAGATCGAGAGGCAGAGCAGCAAGAGGATTGAGAAGCCCCCTCGATTGGATAGGGCCTCCCACAACCAAGTGGGTACGGTAGTGGTGTGCAAGATGGTGGTATAAGGGGGGTACGTTGGTGGTGGTGGGTGGGCAAGGTGGTGGTGGTGGTGGTAGGTGCAACAGAGGGCAGCAGGAAGATCGCAAAGCAATTTAGCAAGAGGATTAAGAAGCCCTCCTCGAGGAGGACCTCCCCTCAATTGGATAGGGCCTCCCACAACCAGGTGGGTACGGTAGTGATGGGTAAGGTGGTGGTGGTGGGTGGGTAAGGTGGTGGTATAAGGGGGGTGAGGTGGTGGTGGTGGTGGGTAAGGTGGTGGTGGTGGGTGGTAAAGGGGGGGCAAGGTGGTGGTATAAGGGGGGTGAGGTGGTGGTTGGTAAGGTGGTGGTGTTGGGTGGTGTTGGGTGGGCAAGGTGGTGTTGGTGGTTTGGTAAGGTGGTGGTGGTGGTGGGTGCAACAGAGGGCAGCTTGAAGATCGAGAAGCAGATTGGCGAGAGGATTGAGAAGCCCTCTTCGAGGTGGACTTCCCTTCTATTGGATGGCGCCTCCCACGACCATGCGGGTAAGGTGGTGGGTGGTGGTGGTGGGTGTGCAAGGTGGTGGTATAAGGGGGGTACGTTGTTGGTGGTGGGTGGGCAAGCAAGGTGGTGGTGGTGGTAGGTGCATCAGAGGGCAGCAGGAAGATCGCGAAGCAGATTAGCAAGAGGATGTCTGCCTGTCTGCCTGCCTGCCTGCCTGCCTGTCTGCCTGTCTGCCTGTCTGCCTGCCTGCCTGTCTGCCTGCCTGCCTGTCTGTCTGTCTGTCTGTCTGTCTGTCTGTCTCTCTGTCTGTCTGTCTGTCTGTCTGTCTGTCTGTCTGTCTGTCTGTCTGTCTGTCTGTCTATCTGTCTGAGTCCAGGGGTAGCCCTAATAGGCTATAAGGACTTGCTCAACCGTGACAGCAGGGTAAAAAAAAGCATTAATGAACTGAACCTCAAACAATCTTTTAGCTGACAGGGGCCCTGCGTTCGTGCTACAGTGATAATTTGATCATACAATTATAATTCAATCGCCTGCCTATGGCAATGGAATGAATGATGTATGTATGTGTGTTACAGTCCAGAGGTAGGCCAAATAGGCTAAAGGGACTTGCCCAACCGTGATAGGAAGGGCTCCAAAAGAAAAAGCATTGATGAACTGAACCCCAAACAAATGTATTGCAAACCTACTCTTATCACAGCTCTTATCGCACTTTCAGCATGTGTTCACTTCACCAGTTATATTTTGTAGCCCCTCCTGATATCATGGTTGTTGATACGAGAATGAGCTCTCAACGAGGCTCTCAACAAGGTGCCTGCAGGTCTGGAGCACTTCCATCACAATTCCAATACCAACCAACAACAACCCCAACCAACACCAACGAACACCAACACCAATCAACACCAACACCAATGAACACCAACACCAATCTACACCAACACCAATCAACACCACAATGCCAACAACAACCACCAACAAGAACAACCAACAGCAAACAGCAAACAACCCAAACACCGACCAACACCAACATCAACTAACACCAACCAACACAAAAACAACCCCAACACCAACCAACACCGACCACAATGCCAACCCCAACCAACACCAACAACAACCAACACCCAATACCAACACCAACCAACACCAACAGACACCAACCAACATACACCAACCAATACCAACACTAACACCAACACCAACACCAACCAATACCCACATATGTTCTCAGGACAAGGATGTTGAGCACTTCTCATGGCTGTCTCTCCACTTGCACACACCTGGGGGTCTGGAGAACCTCCACAACAATTCCAACACTTACCAACACCAACGCCAACACCAACACCAACCAACACCCATCTACATTCTCAGGACAAGGATGTTGAGCCCTTCTCAAAGCTGTCTCGCCACTTGCACATGCCTGAGGGTCTGGAGAACCTCCACAACAATTCCAACAACAACCTACCCCAATCCAAACCAACACCAACACCAAGTAACACCAACACCAACCCCAACCAATTCCCATCTATATTCTTAGGGCAAGGATGTTGAGCCCTTCTCATTGCTGTCTCGCCTCTTGCACATGCCTGGGGGTCTGGAGAACCTCCACAACAATTATAACAACAACCAACACCAACACCAATCAACACCAACAACAACCAACAACAACCCTATCACCATCACCATCCAACACCCACCTATGTTGTCAGGAAAAGGATGGTGAGCGCTTCTCGAGGCTGTCTCGCCTCTTGCACATCCCTGAGGGTTTGGAGAACCTCCACAACAGTGCTGTGACCACACTCAAGGACCTCACTCCGAACGTGGATCTTCTGACAAGAAACAGCTGTCACCGGGACGATCTAGAGGAGGTCGTGGAGGAGACGGATTCAGAGTCTGAGGATGTGGACGACACCGATGCTGCTGATCAGTGGGAGTACGCAGCATTCTGTGAGGATGTGGATGAGGACGAGGAGGAGGCAGAGGGGAGTGGTGGAAACCAGGTAGGCATCCTCATCCTCATCCTTATCCTTATCCTCATCCTCTTCCTCCTCCTCCTCCTCATCTTCCTCCTCCTCCTCCTCCTCCACATCCTCATCCTCATCCTCATCCTCATCCTCATCCTCATCCTCATCCTCATCCTCATCCTCATCCTCATCCTCACCCTCACCCTCACCCTCACCCTCCTCATCCACATCCTCCTCCTTCTCCTCCTCCTCCTCCTCCTCCTCATCCTCATCCTCCTCCTCCCACCACATCCGCACCTCACCTCATCCTCACCCTCATCCTCATCCTCAATCCTCATCCTCATCCTCCATTCCTCAATCTCATCCTCATCCCCTCCACACAAATCTCTCCTCATCCTCATCCTCATTTTCCTCCCATCCTCCTCCTCCTCTCCTCCTCCTCCTCCTCCTCCTCCTCCTCCTCCTCCTCCTCCTCCTCCTCCCCTCCTCATCCGCATCCTCCTCTCCTCCTCAGCTCATCCTCATCCTCACTCATCCTCATCCTCAGCTCATCCTCATCCTCATCCTCTCCTCTCCGCAATCCGCATCCTCATCCTCATCCTCATCCTCATCTCATCCTCATCCTCCTCCTCATCCTCATCCTCATCCTCTCCTCATCCGCACCCCACCCTCACCCTCATCTCATCCTCATCCTCATCCTCATCCATCCTCATCTTCATCCTCACCCCCTCATCCACATCCTCCTATCCTCATCCTCATCCTCACCTCATCTCATCCTCATCCCTCAATCCTCATCATCCGCCTCCTCATCCTCATCTCATCCTCATCCTCATCCTCACCTCATCCTCATCCTCTCATCCTCATCCTCATCTCATCCTCAAACCCTCATCCTCATCCTTTCTCATCTCATCCTCATCTCATCCTCATCCTCTCCTCTCCTCATCCTTATCCTCTCCTCTCCCCATCCTCATCCCCCTCCTCTTCCTCACCCTCACCCTCACCTTCACCCTCACCCACCCTCACCCTCATCCTCATCCTCAATCCTCATTCCTCATCCTCCTCATCCTCATTCCTCATTCCTCCTCATCCTCTCCTTCCTCAACCCTCACCCTCACCCCTCCCCTCCCCCCACCCTCACCCTCAACCCGCCTCATCCACAGCCTCTCCTCAGCTCATCTTAACCCTCCCCCTCCTCATCCACACCCATCCTCACCCCATACCTCATCACCTCATCCTCATCCTCATCCTCATCCTCCTCCTCATCCTCCATCCTCATCCTCCTCATCCTCCTCCTCATCCTCAATCCTCATCCTCATCCTCATCCTATCCTCTTCCTCATCCTCATCCTCATCCTCATCCTCATCCCCATCCTCATCCCCATCCTCTTCCTCATCCTCCGTCCTCATCCTCACCCTTATCCTCAACCGCAATCCTTCATCCTTATCATCCTCACCCTCACCCTCAACCCTCACCCTCACCCTCATCCCACCTCACCCAGCAACCTCCCCTCAACCCTCACCCTCACCCCAACACCCCTCACCCGCACCCTCACCCTCACCCCCACCCCACACCCTCACACTCACCCTCAGCTCCTCCTCCTCATCATCCTCCTTCTCATCAACAGGTAGAGCAGCAATTTGACTGCACAGCCTCCACTTTGGAGAATGCCGGCCTGCAAGACCTTCGCAAGCTGCATAGAGCCAAAAATGCTGTCAAGATTGAGCTTTGCGTGGAGAGCTTCACTGTTCTCGATGCGGCTGAGAATATCCTCGGGGTGGAGCGCCATGAAGCTCAAAGCTTCATCGCCATGCTGTCCTATCCAGGTGTGTGTGTGTGTGTGTGTGTGTGTGTGTGTGTGCGTTGGAGAGAGTGTGTTTATGTGTGTGTATGTGGGTGTGAGAGAGGGTGTATATGTGTGTGTGTGCATGTGTGTTTGTGTGTGTGTGTATGTGTGTGTATGTGTGTGTGTGTGTGTCTGTGTGAGAGAGAGAGAGATAGGGTGTGTGTGTTTGAGAGAGTGTGTTTGAGAGAGTGTGTTTATGTGTGTGAGAGAGTGTGTGTGTGAGAGAGAGTGTGTGTGTGTGTGTGTGTGGGTGGGTGTATGTGTATATGTGTTCGTGTGTATGTGTGTGTATGTGTGTGTGTTTACATGTGTGTGTATGTTTGTGTGTATGTGTGTGTATGTGTGTGTGTGCGTGTGTGTACGTGTGTGTAGGTATGTGTGTGTATGCGTGTGTATGTATGTGTTTGTGTATGTGTTTGTTTGTGTTACATTCATCGCCATGCTGTACTACTCAGGTGCGTGTGTGTTGGTTGGTGTTGGTTAGTGTTATTGTTAGTTGGTGTTTGGGTTGGTTGTTGTTGGTTGTTGTTGTTGGCTGGAGTCGGTGTTGTTTGGTGTTGTTATTGTGGTGTTGATCGGTGTTGTTGTTGGTTGGTGTTTGGGTTGGTTGTTGTTGGTTGTTGTTGTTGGCTGGAGTTGGTTTTTTTGTGTGTTGTTATTGTGGTGTTGATCGGTATTGGTGTTGGTTGGTGTTTGGGTTGGTTGTTGTTGGTGTTGTCTGGAGTTGGTTTTGTTTGGTGTTGGTATTGTGGTGTTGATCGGTGTTGGTGTTGGTTGGTGTTTGGGTTGGTTGGTGTTGGTTGATTGTTTGTTGGCTGTGTTGGTTGATTGGTGTTGTTTTAGTTGTGTTTTGTTATTGTGGTGTTGATTGGTGTTGTTGTTGGTTGGTGTTGGTTGTTGGTGTTGGCTGGAGTTGGTGTTGTTTTGTGTTGCATTGTGGTGTTATCTGTGTTGGTGTTTGTTGGGGTGTTTGGGTTGTTGGTGTTGGTTGTTTGTTGTTGGCTTGTGTTTGGTTTTTTGGTGTTGTTTGATTTTTTTATTTCCTGGTGTTGATTGGTGTTGGTGTTGGTTGTTGGTGTTGGTGTTGGCTGGAGTTGGTGTTGTTTGGTGTTAGCATTGTGGTGTTGATCGGTGTTGGTGTTGGTTGGTGTTTGGGTTGGTTGGTGTTGGTTGTTGGTGTTGGCTGGTGTTGGTGTTGGTGTTGTTTGGTGTTGTTATTGTGGTGTTGATTGGTGTTGGTGTTGGATGGTGTTGGTTGTGGTGTTTTGCCGTGGAGTTTGGTGTTTGTTTGGTGTTACAGATGTTTTTTGTTTGATCGGTGTTTGTTGTTGGTTTTGTTTGGTTTGGTTGTTGTTTGGTGTTGGCTGGTGTTGGTGTGTTGTTGTTGGTGTTGTTTAATTTGTGGTGATTTATTGGTCTTGTGTGTGGATGTGTTGGTTTTTGGTGGTGGCTGGAGTGGTGTTGTTTGGTTTTAGCATTGTTGGTTTGATGCGGGATGGTTTGGTGTTTGGTTGGTGTTTGGAATGGTTGGTGTTGGTTGTTGGTGTTGGCTGGTGTTGGTGTTGGTGTTGTTTGGTGTTGTTATTGTGGTGTTGATTGGTGTTGGATGGTGTTGGTTGTTGGTGTTGGCTGGAGTTGGTGTTGTTTGGTGTTAGCATTGTGGTGTTGATTGGTGTTGGTGTTGATTGGTGTTGGTTGGTGTTGGGTGCGTATTTATTAATGTACTTACTTGTACGGCTAGGAAAGGTCTTATCAACGTGATAACCTCAGGAACCAATCTTCTTCGTTAGGCTCAAGTTGCACATGTCACCGTGTATTGTTCTACCTATTCAAGATGTATGTTAAATACCAGGTCTTAGTTAAAACATGTAACAAAAATGAGAATCATTTTGAGATTGAACAAACACTATAAAACAAGTCCTAGGCGGAGGCGCAAGCAACACGGGAAATTGGCAGAGAGTGTTGGCTATCAGAACGACAGGAGGCAACAGAATGGAGCGGACCGAAGCCACTTAGTGACAATTCAGTTAGTTACGATACAGTTGGCTTACTTGTCAGGCTTCGTGCCAGGCTTCGTGTCGGTAGCACTAACGTCGGTCGTCGATCGCACAAACGGACAATGGGGTGACCCTGGGGGGTCCTTCTCCCCAGAAGGGAGGGCTCCGCCAAAAACTGTTTGCATAGCTTAAATTTACATTTAAAAAGGACACACCAATACGAGCACCCTGGCACATACCCTGGCGCATACCCTGGCGCCATACCCTGACGCAATACCCTGGCGCAATACCCTGACCCTATACGAGCACCCTGGTGCATACCCTGGCGCATATCCTGACGCAATACCCTGGCGCAATACCCTGACCCTATACGAGCACCCTGGTGCATACCCTGGCGCATACCCTGGCGCCATACCCTGACGCAATACCCTGGCGCAATACCCTGACCCTATACGAGCACCCTGGTGCATACCCTGGCGCATATCCTGGCACATACCTGTTTTGTCATGAACGTTGCTTTGCCTGGCCCTGCTCGCAAAAGTAATGATGACGCCTGGTGGGGCGTGGTATTAAGGGAGCCCCATCTTACGGCAGTAGGGAACGGGCTGCTACTTTACCTGGACAAAGCCACCATGGCAGTTGACAGCGACCGCGAACATTTAAGCGCACCTGTGGGGATTCGAACCCGCCACCTACGTCGTTCAAGTTGCTCTGCCATTGAGCCATTTGTTGAACGGGGATCCCTGCTTGCTGCATGTCAGCTAAAGGTATGTACCAACCACTGCCTGCTATCGTCTACAAGTCCCTAATTATATTGATTTACCGGTAACCACACCAACACCAAACACCATCCCACACCCACAAAACCGTGATCCACCCGCACCTAAACCAAAATCAAAACCACCAACATCAAACCTAAACCCGCCAACAGAAACACCAACCTACCCAAACCCACACCACCAAACCCAAACCCAAACCCATCAACACGAACACCAACCCACCCAAACCCACGCTCCCAAACCCAAACCAAAACCCAAACCCGCCAAGAGAAACACCAACCTACCCAAACCCACACCACCAAACCCAAACCCAAACCCATCAACACGAACACCAACCCACCAAAACCCACGCTCCCAAACCCAAACCCAAACCCAAACCCACCAACACAAACACCAACACCAACACCACCACCAACATCACCAACAACAACAACCCACCCACACACCCAAACCCAAACCCAAACCCAAACCAGCCAATACCAACACCAACCCACCAGCCTCACACCCCCATAACCAAATCCACCAACACCAACACCAACCCACCCAAACCTACACACCAAAACCCAAACCCACCACCACCACCACCAACAACAACCAACCCAAACCCAAACCCCCAAATCAAACACCAACCCACCCAAACCCAGACCCACATCCCCATAACCAAATCCACCAATACCAACACCAAACCTCCTAAAGACCCAAACCCACACCCCCAAAACCCAAACCCACCAACACCAACACCAACCCACCCAAACCCACACCCCTAAATCGAAACCCATCAGCACCAACACCCACCCACCCAAACCCACACCCCCAAACCAAACCCATCAACGCCAACCCACCCAAACCTAAACCCACCAACACCAACACCAAAACACCAACCCACCAACACCAACACCAACCCACCCAAACCCACACACCCAAAAGCAAACCCACCAACAGCAACCCACACAAACCCACACACCCAACCCAAACCCATCAACACCAACCCACCCAAACCTAAACCCACCAACACCACACACCCAAACCCAAACCCACCAACATCAACACCAACACTAACCTATCCAACCCCACACCCCCAAGCCCAAATCCATCAACACCAACACCAACCCACCCAAACCCACACCCTCAAACCCAAACCTACCAACACCAACACCAACCCATCCAACCTCAAACCCAAACCCATCAACAACAACACCAGCCCACCCAAACCCACACCCCCAAAACCAAACCTACCAACACCAACACCAAAACACAAACCCACCAACACAAACACAAACCCACCCAAACCCACACACCCAAAAGCAAACCCACCAACACCAACCCACCCAAACCCACACCCCTAAATCGAAACCCATCAGCACCAACACCCACCCACCCAAACCCACACCCCCAAACCAAACCCATCAACGCCAACCCACATAAACCTAAACCCTCCAACACCAACACCAACCCACTCAAACCCACTCACCCAAGAGCAAACCCACCAACACCAACCCACCCAAACCCACACCCCCAAACCCACCAACGCCCACACCAACCCATTCAACCCCACACCCCCAAACACAAACCCATCAACACCAACACCAACCCACCCGAACCCAAACCCATCAACAACAACACCAACCCACCCAAACCCACACCCCTAAACCCAAACCCAGGTGGACTCTTCCTAGATATCAAGTCTGCCTACACCAAGCCAAGGCACCTGACCTCGTTTGTCACATCCCTAGCTGGCTTTGGCATTAACGTCAGGGTACGTACTTAGATGCCCTTGTTTGTGGTGGGTTGGGGGTTAGGGGTGTGCTCCCCCCATCCACTACCTCCCCTCCACCCACTACCCACCCACCACCACCCACCCACCTTCAACCCTCAACCCTCACCCTCACCCTCAATGTCAGGGTTTTTGTTTGTGATACATGACTAACGATATATTGGATTTTGAATCATGACTAACGGGGAATTGGTTTGTGAATCATGACTAACGGGATATTAGTTTCAGAATCATGACTAACAGCATATTATATGAATACTAGTGTATATGGGTGGTTTCAGTTTGCTAAACCTTATAATCTAGAGTTGTTTTATATTGTTCTAGGTTGGGCAAGTCCCTTACACTCAAAGGCAAAGGCGCCTTTGCCTTTTACAAAGCAATCTTTAAGGCGTATTTTGCTACCCCTGGACTGTATCATACAGACTTGGACTTGAACTTGAACTTGGTTACATGGCTCCAGCCTTTCAGGCTGCGCGCCGTCTTCGGCATTAACAATCATTATGATCTTTTCATTCTACATGTCAGCATGTGGAGTCAGACATACATTGATGCTACATGTATTATCATACATACATTGGTGGTACACATGTACATATGATTCCATGCAGGAGCTATTTGTACACCACACATTATTGATGTGTTTATTTACCCCATGCATGATCAGTATATATATGCACACACATTATTGATGTGTTTATTTACCCCATGCATGATCAGTATATATATACATACACATTATTGATGTGTTTATTTACCCCATGCATGATCAGTAAATATATACACACACATTATTGATGTGTTTATTTACCCCATGCAGGATCAGTATATATATGCAGTTTCAAACAGGATCAGATCACTTTATCCAAGGGTGCACCTGAGGCCCCTGGGGCAGCTTCAAACTAGATCAGATCACTTTCACTATACAATCACATCCGCAGGCCCTGTGCAGCTTCAAGCTAGATCAGATCACATTCACCAAGAGTACAGCTGAGGCCCCTGGGGCAGTACAGCCATCTACAATACCTAAGCCTGTATCTGGCAAAGCAGCCCCATGTGATACAGTCCTCTTCTTCCACGGCTTGAACGGACTTGAAGCAGCTTGTGAGAGTGGAAGTGTGCCCCGTAACCAATGTGTGCTGTTCAATGGGGTAGGTTGATTGGTCGTTTTCATAGTCTGGCGGTGGCAAATCTGTGTATGTTTTTTAATTGTCTGCATGTATTATTGTCTGTTTGCGATACCGTCACTGTCATTTTCTTCTACGGCTTGAACGGACTTGATGCAGCTTGCGAGAGTGCAACTGTGCCCCAGAACCAATGTGTGCTGTTCAATGGGGTAGGTTGATTGGTCGTTTTCATAGTCTGACAGTGGCAAATCTGTGTATTAGGGGGGTGTTTGGGACTCAGCTCAGAACTAGAAAAAGACAGGACTGATTTGCTGCGACAGCAATTTGATCAAAGTAGTATATGTCTAGTGTTGTGCACAGACTAAATACTCATGGTGATCTGGCACTGATTTTGAATTAGTGGCACGCGAACGTCCTCGTTTCGCCTTCCGCAAGATTTAAACTTCGAAATATTAGCTCGAATGTTGGTACCTGGTCCCGCCTTTCCTAAAACTCTATTTCTCACACTACGGTGTGGGAAATACGGCATTTTTTTAATTGTCTGCATGTATTATTGTCTGTTTGCGATACCGTCACTGTCATTTTCTTCCACGGCTTGAACGGACTTGAAGCAGCTTGTGAGAGTGGAAGTGTGCCCCGTAACCAATGTGTGCTGTTCAATGGGGTAGGTTGATTGGTCGTTTTCATAGTCTGACAGTGGCAAATCTGTGTATTTTTTTAATTGTCTTCATGTATTATTGTCTGTTTGTGGAACTGTCACTATCATTTTCGTCCACGGCTTGAACGGAATTGAGGCGGCGTGTGAGAGTGCAACTGTGCCCTAGAACCAATGTGTGCTGTTAAACGGGTAGGTTAATGGGTCATTTGCAGAGTCTGGCGGTGGCAAATCTGTGTATGTTTTTTAATTGTCTGCATGTATTATTGTCTGTTTGCGATACCGTCACTGTCATTTTCTTCCACGGCTTGATCGGACTTGAGGCAGCTTGCGAGAGTGCAACTGTGCCCCAGAACCAATGTGTGCTGTTCAATGGGGTAGGTTGATTGGTCGTTTTCATAGTCTGACGGTGGCGAATCTGTGCATGTTTTTTAATTGTCTGCATGTATTATTTTCTGTTTGCGATACCGTCACTGTCATTTTCTTCCACGGCTTGATCGGACTTGAGGCAGCGTGCGAAAGTGCACCTGTGCCCCAGAACCAATGTGTGCTGTTCAACGGGGTAGGTTAATGGGTCATTTGCAGAGTCTGGCGGTGGCAAATCTGTGTATGTGTTTTAATTGTCTGCATGTATTATTTTCTGTTTGTTGTACTGTCCTCTTCTTCCACGGCTTGAACAGACTAGGGTTTAGGGGTGTAGGGTTTAGGTTTCAGGCTGTAGCTTGCAAAGCAGCCCTGTGTGACACCGTCCTCTTCTTCCATGGTTTCGACAGACCAGGGCTTAGGGTTTAGGCTGTAGCTTGCAAAGCAGCCCTGTATGACACCGTCCTCTTCTTCCATGGCTTCTGCAGACCAGGTTCTTGCATCCCTATTCCCATGCAGTCATGCTTCTTGCTTACATGTATGTTCTCCTCAAGTCAAGCGTCTAGCTTTTATTAATGTTCTTTAACCCATGTTCTCTTGCAGTTCATTGTCTAGCTTGTATTTACGTTCTTGTTACCGCTCGCTTCCACCCATGTTCCCTTCCATTTAAGCTTCTAGCTTGTATTTATGTTCTTGCAACTCTATTCCCACGCAGTCAAGCTTCTTGCTAGAATTCATTTTCTTGCAACCCTATTCCCGCGCAGTCAAGCTATTAGCTTGTATTTATGTTCTTGCAACCGTATTCCCATGCAGTCAAGCTTCTTGCTATAATTCATTTTCTTGCAACCCTTGCTTACCAGCTTCTAGCTAGTATTTACGTTCCTGCAACCGCTTGCTGGCTACCGTATTCCCTTGCAGTCAAGATTCTTGCTTCTATTTATTTTCTTTCACTCATGTTCCCTTCTAGTCAAGCGTCTTGCTTATATTTATGTTCTTGCAACCCATACTCCAATGCAGTCAAGCTTCTTGCTTTTCTTTATGTTCTTGCACCCATGTTCTCTTGCAGTTCTAGCTTGTATTTATGTTCTTGCAACCCTATTCCCATGCAGACCAGCGTCTTCCTTGTAATTATGCTATTTCACTCATGTTCTCTTGCAGTTCTAGCTTTTATTTATGTTCTTGCAACCCTATTCCCATGCAGTCAAGTTTCTTGCTAGTATTTACTTTTTGCAATCGCTTGCTTACATTTATCTTCTTATCAAGCTAAGCGTCTTGCTTATATACATGTTCTTTTCTTTCAGGGTTACTAGCTTGCCATCCCTATTTCCTTCCTCCTCCCAGTCAATTTCTTGCTGGAAACCCAGGAGTTTCTACAGCCTGCAAGATGCCATCTCTGGATTTTAAAAAAAAACAACTCCAGAGGAGATTCAGGCGATTGTTATAATGAATTATTAACAGTTATATAGATTAAATTATTAACACATTATATGGTTTAAATCATTAGCAAATTATATGGATTACATTATTTACAAATTATTATATGGATGACATTAGTAACAATTTAAATGGATTAAATTATAAACAAACTTTATGGATTAAATATGTAACTTATGATATGGATTACATTATTAACAAATGATATGGATTACATTATTTACAAACTATATGGATTACATAAGTAACAAATTAAATGGATTAAATTATGAACACATTATATGGATTAAATTATGAACAAATTATATGGATTACATTATGAACAAATTATACATATTTGATTATTAACCAATTATATATATTAAATTATTAACAACTACCAGGAAAAGAATTTAGGCAAGTGTACAAACATTCTCCTGTAGTATCAGCCACCACCACCACAACAATTAAACAACAACATGAACATTGACAACAACAACAACAACAACAACAACAACAACAACAACAACAACAACAACAATAACAACAAAAATAAAAACAACAGCAACAACAACAGCAACAAAAACATCACCACCACCACTTACGACACCACCACCACCACCACCACCACAGCCAGCAACAACAACAACAACCACTGACAAGCCAAACCCATGTGGTATGTGTGCCCAGGGATGGCTAAATAGGTACTTTATCAACCTCTTGTTTATTGAATAATCAAGAACAATCTATATTGCCAGGAGGGGCTGGTGCCTTTAGCACTTATGACCCAGACCCCCGCCCCTACCCCCCACCCCACATGCTTATACATGAACTTCTCCAAATCCATATTCAGCCTTCAACAACAACTGACAATCCCAACCCATATTCATTATCCAGGTTGGCAGTGCAAAGGGCAGCAAAGTAAGTAAAGCTTGTGATAGTTTTGTATGGTATATTATTTGTACTGCCTAAGAGGGCACCAGAGTAAGTTAGGCTTATGATAGTTGTTTCTGGTATATTCTGTGTACTGCCTAAGAGGGCACCAGAGTAAGTTGGGCATGTGATCGTTTTTCTGTTATATTATTTGTACTGCCTAAGGGGGCACCAGAGTAAGTCAGGCTTGTGATAGTTTTTTCTGGTGTATTATTTGTACTGCCTAATGGATGGAACAACACGAGTCATGGGTGGGGGTGGGGTTTAGATTTATGGCGATTTATTATGTTTACTTTTTATTTGTGTATTATGCTGATTTATGTGGATTTGTGGCGGGTAAGGAGGGGTGATAGTGTGTGCGTGTGTGTGTGTGCGGGGTGGTGGGTCTGATGGGGGTGGTGGGGGGGGGGGGGGGGGGGGGGGTGGGGGGGGGGGGGGGGGGGGGGGGGAGGGAAGAGGCGTAATGGCGCTCCTCAAAGTATTTTCCTGCGGATTTAAGGGTATTCGTGTTCAGGGTTTCGTTCGCTGCTATCATTATAATTATCTCCCTGATCCAGGGATCTCATCTTAATCATGGCCACTATGCAACGCAGGTGAACACTGATAGCTCTCTGCCAGCTTTGATTGACAGAGAGGCGTGGAGGCGGTACCGCACCCTGGTCGAGGTGTACCGCATATATGGTAAGCGTGTATTGCCATGTCATATATGACTAGGGACCGGTATATCATATGGTGTTGACCAAAGGCGAGTATGCTATCATATTCTATCATATGCTATCATACAAATTGCATCATCTGATATTGTATATACATCGTTGACCTAGCCAGACTGCCGACAGCATATGATATCATATGATGACATGATATCATATGGTATCATATTGCTGTTCCCTATATGTGAATACTTGTATGTCCAAAATCCTTGATGTCATATATGACGACTTGTTTGTGCATAGCAAGGACTCTAACCACGTGGACAGTCTGGTGCGGCTTTCCTACCCCCCCCCCCCCCCCCCCCCCCATATATAATACATATACACCAATATATACACTAAGCAGTTTTCAACACCTAAGTCCCAACACCCAACACCACCAGGCGGTATTTACGCCCAAGAGCCGGATGCTAGCCCGTCCAGTGTTGAGGCACTGGTGCGGCTGTTACACACACACACATAAATTAAAAACATCCTGTACCCAAGACCCAAAACCCAACACCACCCAACACCACCCAACAACCATACGCCAACAATACTCACCACCAGGCGGCATATATAGCCCACGAGCCCAATGCAGTCATCCAGTGTTCAAACACTGGTGCGTCGTTACAACACCAACTACATAAAATTACATATCTAATATATATATATATTATAGATATATTACATTAAATTGTATATATATATATTAAATTGTGTGGGTGTATATAATATATAATAACATTAAATTGTTGTGTATATTATTCCCTTGCTAGTGTGCTCTCTCGCCCTTCCCTTGTCTCTCGCTCTCATCTCTCACCCCCCCTTCGTTGTCGTGTACTCTCTCTCTCTCCCCTTCCCTTGTGTGTGTCTGTCTCTCTCCCTTCCCTTTCTCCTCTCTCTTCCCTGTGTGTGTACTTCTCTCGTTCTACTCTCCTCCTCATCTCTCTCTCTCTCTCCCTCCACTTCCCCCCCTCCCCCCCCCCCTTCCCCCCCTCCCACACTCAACACCCAACACCACCAGGTGGTATCTACGTCCAAGAGCCCGATGCTAGCCCGTCCAGTGTGGAGGCACTAGTGCGCCTGACAAATGCAAACTCTCAGCACCTCGCACTTGGTTTTGCATACGGCCACTTGCGCAACAAGGCAGTGGCAGTGATGGCGCATGAGGGTCGTGGCTTTGCAGCTCAGCAGCTGTTGGAAGAGTTGTCAGCTCAGAAGCGACTAAACAACAAGGTATGTAATTTGCGTTTGGCTGTGGTGGTGACGGTGGTGGGTGTGGTGGTGGTGGTGGTGGCACATGAGGGTTGTGGCTTTGCAGCTCAGCTTCTGTTGGAGGAGTTGTCAGCTAAAAGGCGACGGAACAACAAGGTTTGTGTTTTAGAGTTTGGGTGTGGTGGTGATGGTGGTGGGTGTGGTGGCGGTGGTGGTGTTGCATGAGGGTTGTGGCTATGCTGCTCAGCATCTGTTGGTAGAGTTGTCAGCTTATATAGGTTTATTATAGGTTATTATAGGTTTATTATAGGTTTATGTTTTGGGGTTTATAGGTTATTATAGGTTATTATAGGTTTATTATTGGTTATTATAGGTTATCATAGTTTTTTGGGGTTTATAGGTTATTATAGGTTTATGTTTTGGGGTTTGGGTGTGGTGGTGGCTGTGGTGGTTGTGGTGGTGGTGGGTGCCATCAGGACAGGGGAGTACAATCGGTCTCTTGGAACTCATACATCTTGACCCCCCCCCCCCCCCACACACAAACACACTTCCCTCCACACACACACACACACACACACACCACCACCACAGCACCACCACCACCACCGACCCCACCTCGAAGCCACCACCTATCCACCCCCACCACACCACCGAAAAACAATGCTCAGGTTGCGCGTGCCATCAGGACAGGGGAGCACAAGCAGTCGCCAGAGGACGCATACATATTCCCCTCCCCCCCCCCCCCCCCCCCACACACACACACCACAAACCATACGCCCCCACCCCAGCACCACACACACCACACACACCACACACACACATCACATCGCACACACCACCCACCACACACCCCTGCAGGTTGCTCGTGCCATCAGGACAAGGGAGCCTAAGTCAGGCTCCAGAGGATGCATAATCTTGTCCCCCCCCCCCCCCCCCCCCCCCCACACACCACACACACACCCCCACACACACACACACACACACCACACACCACACACCATACACAGACAACCTCATGCACACACAACCGCCCAACCACCATCACACACCTCTGCAGAACCCCCCAACCAACCACCTCCACCACCACAACCCCTCCCAACCCCCACCATTACAACCACTGCAACCCCTCCCCACCACCACCACCCCCCACGCACAACCCCTCCCAACCACTACCCACCACCACCACTGCACTCCCCTCCCCAACCACCACCATGTTGACCACACTATCAAACCCCATCTACCCAACCAACACAACCAACCGAAACCAAACCCCAACCCACCCTACCCCCCCACACGAGCACCCCCCCTCCCAACCCCCACCACCAACGCACCCCCACAACCCCTCTCACACCAACCCCCACACATTGACACTCACTGCAACATCCTGCCCACCCAACAACAAACCACCAACCACCACCACCCTCCAACCCCTACCACCAACAAACCACCTACTTCAACCGTCCTCCCAACCAACCACCCTTCCCGGACCAACCCGAACTGTCACCACCACCTCCCCCCCAACGACACCCACGCCCCACCCGTAAAGCCACTCGCCCCCTCCCCACCCCGCCCCACCGCCACCCCCACAACTCCCTCCAACGACCGCCACCATCTACCACCACTGCAACCCTCCCCAACCACCGACCACCACCACACCAACATCAACCCCCCTCCCAACTACACACTACCCCACCCCCACACTTGTCAACCCCTCCCAACCCCACACCACCTACGACCCATGATCCCGGTTGCCCGTGCCATCAGGAACAGGTGCAGCACTGCAGTCGCAGAGGACGCATTCACTATTGCCCCCCCCCCCCCCCCCCCCACACACACAACACCCACACACACACACATACCCACACACACACATACCCCCCCCACACACACCCCACCCCACCCCGCCCTCCCCCCCACACCCTGTTGCGCGTGCCATCAGGACAGGGGAGCACAAGCAATCGCCAGAGGACGCATACATCAGCTGGGGGCGGCGACTGCTCTTCTCACGTGGCCTGCTCCTTATCACAGAGCAGAAGCTCCTACTGCAGGCAAGTCGTTTTGTTGTTGTTGGTGTGCATTTCGATTTTGTTGGTGGTGGTGCGCAAGTCGTTTTTTTGTTGGTGACGTGCGTTTCGATTCTGTTGGTGGTGGTGCGCATGTCGATTTTGTTGTTGGTGGTGTGCTTGTCACGTTTGTGGAGGTGGTGGTGGTGGTGGTGGTGGTTGTGCTTGTTTTGCCGGTGGTGTGCAAGTCGTTTTGGTTTGTGGGCGTCGTTTCGATTTTTGTTGTTGTTGGGGGATTGTCGATTTTGTTGTTTGGTGACGTGGCTTTTCGAATTTGTTGTTTGGTGGTGTGCAAGTCGTTTTGTTGTTGGTGACGAGCGTTTTGATTTTGTTGGTGGTGGTGTGATTGTCGATTTTTGTTTGTTGTTACGTGATTACGATTTTGTTTTTGGTTTTGTGCAAGTCGTGTTGTTGTTGGTGACGATCATTTTGATTTTGTGTTCTGTTGGTGTGATTGTCGATTTTGTGTTGGTGACTGGCTTCGATTTTGTTGTTGGTGGTGTGCAAGTCGTTTTGTTGTTGGTGACGAGCGTTTTGATTTTGTTGGTGGTGGTGTGATTGTCGATTTTGTTGTTGGTGACGTGGATTTCGATTTTGTTGTTGGTGGTGTGCAAGTCGTTTTGTTGTTGGTGACGAGCGTTTTGATTTTGTTGTTGGTGGTGTGATTGTCGATTTTGTTGTTGGTGACGTGGATTTCGATTTTGTTGTTGGTGGTGTGCAGTCGTTTTGTTGTTGGTGACGAGCGTTTTGATTTTGGTCGTTGGTGGTTGTATTGTCGATTTTGTTGTTGTGACGTGATTTCGATTTTGTTGTTGGTGTGTGCAAGTCGTTTTGTTGTTGGTGACAGCTTTTATTTTTGTTGTTGGTTGTGTGGATTGTCGATTTGTTGTTGGTGACGTGGATTTCGATTTTTTTGTTGGTGTTGTGCAAGTCGTTTGTGTGTTTGGACGAGCGTTTTGAATTTTTGTTTGTTGGTGGGTGGTGTGATTTTCCGATTTTGTTTGTTGGTACGTGGCATTTCGATTTTGTTGTTGGTGTGTGCAAGCGTTTTGTTTGGTGAACGAGCGTTTTGATTTTGTTGTTGTTGGTGGTATTGTCGATTTGTTGTTGGTGACGTGGATTTCTATTTGTTGTTGGGTGTGTGCAAGTTCTTTTTGTTGTTGTGACGTAGCGTTTTGATTTTGTTGTTGTGGTGTGATTGTCCGATTTTGTTGTTGTGACTGGATTTTCCGATTTTGTTGTTTGTTGGTGGTGGTGCAAGTCGTTTTGTTTGTTGGTGACGAGCGTTTTTGATTTTGTTGTTGGTGGGGTGATTGTCGATTTTGTTTGTTGGTGACGTGGATTCGATTTTTGTTGGTGTGGTGTGCAGTCGTTTTGTTTGTGGGTGACACGCGTTTTTGATTTTTTTGTTGGTGGTGTGTTGTCGATTTTGTTGTTGGTGACGTTGATTTCCGATTTTTGTTGTGTGGTGGTGTGCAAGTCTTCTTTGTTGTTGGTGACGAGCGTTTTGATTTTGTTGGTGGTGGTGTGATTGTCGATTTTGTTGTTGGTGACGTGGATTTCGATTGTGTTGTGGGTGGTGTGGCAAGGTCGTTTGTTGTTGGTGACGACGTTTTGATTTGTTTGTTGGTGGTGTATTGTCGATTTTGTTGTTGGGGACGTGGATTTCGATTTTTGTTTGGTGTGGTGGGCACGTCGTTTTGGTTGTTGGTGACCGAGCTTTTTTGATTTTGTTGGTGGTGTTGGTGGATTGTCGTTTGTTGTGGTGAGCGTGGATTTCGATTTTGTTGGTGGTGGTGTGAAAGTCGTTTTTGTGTTGTGACAGCGTTTTGATTTTGTTGTTGGTGACGAGCGTTTTGATTTTGTTGTTGTGTGTGATTGTCGATTTTTGTTGTTGGTGCGTGGATTTTCGATTTCGGTGTTGATGGTGTGCAATTCGTCTGTGTTGGTGAGAGCGTTTTGATTTGTTGGTGTGGTTGTCATTGTCCGCTTTTGTTGTTTGTTGGTGACGTGATTCGATTTTGTGTTTGGTGGTGTTCATTTTTTGTTGTTTGTGACAAGCGTTTTGATTTCTTGTTGGGCGAGCGTTTTTATTTTGTTGTTTGGTGTTTCGATTGTGTCGAATTTGTTGTTGGTGACTTGGATTTTATTTTGTTGTTGGTGGTGTGCATTCGTCTTGAATGATTTTTTTTTTTTTTTTTTTTTTTTTTTTTTTGGGACCGACGTTTTGATTTGTTTGGTGGTGTGATTTGTCGCTTTTGTTGTTGGTGACGTGGATTTCGATTTTGTTGTTGGTGGTGTGCAAGTCGTTTTGTTGTTGGTGACGAGCGTTTTGATTTTGTTGTTGGTGGTGTGATTGTCGATTTTGTTGTTGGTGACGTGGATTTCGATTTTGTTGTTGGTGGTGTGCAAGTCGTCTTGTTGTTGGTGACGAGCGTTTTGATTTTGTTGTTGGTGGTGTGATTGTCGATTTTGTTGTTGGTGACGTGGATTTCGATTTTGTTGTTGGTGGTGTGCAAGTCGTTTTGTTGTTGTGACAGCGTTTTGATGTTTGTTGTGTTGTGTGTTGTCGATTTTGTTGTTGGTGACGTGGCTTCGATTTTGTTGTTGGTGTTTGCAAGCTGTTTGTTGTTGTGACTAGCATTTTTGATTTTGTTGTTGGTGGTGTGATTGTCGATTTTGTTGTTGGTGACGTGGATTTCGATTTTGTTGTTGGTGGTGTGCAAGTCGTCTTGTTGTTGGTGACGAGCGTTTTGATTTTGTTGTTGGTGGTGTGATTGTCGATTTTGTTGTTGGTGACGTGGATTTCGATTTTGTTGTTGGTGGTGTGCAAGTCGTTTTGTTGTTGGTGACGAGCGTTTTGATTTTGTTGTTGGTGGTGTGATTGTCGATTTTGTTGTTGGTGACGTGGATTTCGATTTTGTTGTTGGTGGTGTGCAAGTCGTTTTGTTGTTGGTGACGAGCGTTTTGATTTTGTGTTGGGGTGTGATTTGTCGTTTTGTTGTTGTGTGACGTGGATTTCGATTTTGTCGTTGGTGTTGTGCAACTCTTTTTTTTTGTTGGTGAAATCGTTTTGCTTTTGTTGTTGTTGGTGTGATTGTCGATTTTGTTGTTGGTGACGTGGATTTCGATTTTGTTGTTGGTGGTGTGTAAGTCGTCTTGTTGTTGGTGACGAGCGTTTGATTTTGGGGGTTGGTTGGTGGTGTATGTCATGTGTTTGTTTGGTGACCGTGGATTTCGATTTTGTTGTTGGTGGTGTGCAAGTCGTTTTGTTGTTGGTGACGAGCGTTTTGATTTTGTTGTTGGTGGTGTGATTTGTGCTATTTTGTTGTTGGTGACGTGGGTTTTGTCTTTGGTGGTGGCAACTCGTTTGTTGTTGTTGGTGACAACGTTTTGCTTTTTGTTGTGTGTTTGTGTGATTGTCGATTTTGTTTTGTTGGTGACGTGGATTTCGATTTTGTTGTTGGTTGTGTGTAGGTCGTCTTGTTGTTTGGTGACGAGCGTTTTGATTTTGTTGTTGGTGGTGTGATTGTCAATTATGTTTTGGTGAACGTGGATTTCGATTTTGTTGTTGGTGGTGTGCAAGTCGTTTTGTTGTTGGTGACGAGCGTTTTGATTTTGTTGTTGGTGGGGGGGGGGGGGGTTTTATTGTGGGGTCTATTGTTGTTGGTTGGGGTGACTGGAATTTCGATTTTGTTTGTTGTGGTTGTGCAAGTCGTTTTTGTTGTTGTTGACGAGCGTTTTTGATTTTGTTGGTTGGGTGTGTGATTGTCGATTTGTTGTTGGTGACGTGGAGTTCGATTTTGTTGTGGTGGGGTGCAAGTCGTCTTGTTGTTGGGACGAGGTTTTGATTTTGTTGTTGTTGGTGTGATTGTCGATTTTGTTGTTGTGACGTGGATTTCGATTATTTTTGTGGTTGGCAAGTCGTTGTTGTTGGTGACAAGCGTTTTGATTTTGTTGTGTGTGTGATTGTCGATTTGTTGTTGTGCGTGATTCGATTTTGTTGTTTGTTGGTGTGGTAGTCGTTTTTTTGTTGGTGCGAGCGTTTTGATTTGTTTTGGTGGTGTTATTGTCATTTTGGTGTTGGTGACGTGGATTCGATTTTGTTGTTGGTGGTGTGCAAGTCGTTTTTGTGGTGGTGACGACGTTTTGATTTGTTGGTGGTGGTGTGATTGTCGGATTTGTTGTTGGTGACGTGGATTTCGATTTTGGTTGTTGGTGTGTGCAAGTCGTTTTTGTTGTTGGGGACTTATCGTTTTGCGATTTTGTTGTTGGTTGGTGTGATTTGTCGATTTTGTTGTTGGTGACGTGGATTTCGATTTTGTTGTTGGTGGTGTGCAAGTCGTTTTGTTGTTGGTGACGAGCGTTTTTGATTTTGTTTTGTTGGTGTGATGTCGATTTTGTGTTGGTGACGTGGATTTCGATTTTTGTTTGGTGTGTGCAGTCGTTTTGTTGTTGGTGACCAAGCGTTTTTGATTTTGTTTTGGTGGTGTGATGTCGATTTTGTTGTTGGGACGTGGGATTTCGATTTTGTTGTTTGTTGGTGGGTCAGTCTTTTTGTTGTTTGTGACGAGCGTTTTGATTTTGTTGGTGTGGGTGATTGTCGATTTTGTTGTTGTGACGTGATTTCGATTTTGTTGTTGGTGGTGTGCAAGTCGTTTTGTTGTTGGTGACGAGCGTTTTGATTTTGTTTGGTGGTGGTGTATTGTCGATTTTGTTGTTGGTGACGTGAGTTCGATTTTTGTGTTGGTGGTGTGTCATGTCTCTTGTGTTGGTGACGAGGCGTTTTGATTTTGTTGGTGGTTGGTGTGATGTCGTTTTGTTTGTTGTGACGTGGATTTCGATTTTGTTGTTGGTGGTGTGCAAGTGGTTTTGTTGTTGGTGACGAGCGTTTTGATTCTTTTGGTGGTGGTATTCAAGTCTTTTTGTTGTTGGTGACGAGCGTTTCAATTTCGTTGGTGGTGGTGTGATTGTCAATTTTGTTGTTGGTGGTGTGTTTGTCACGTGTGTGTAGGTGGTGGTGGTGGTGGTTGTGCTTGTTCTCGGTCCCGGTCTTGGTCCTGGTCCTTGTCGATGTTGTTGATGGTGGTGGTGGTGGTGTGCTTGTCACGTGTGTGTAGGTGGTGGTGGTGGTGGTTGTGCTTGTTCTTGGTCCTGGTCTTGGTCCTGGTCCTGGTCGATGTCCTTGTCGATGTTGTTGATGGTGGTGTGCTTGTCACGTTTGTGGAGGTGGTGGTGGCGGTTGTCCGGTTGTGCTTGCTCTCGGTCCCAATCCTGGTTCTTGTCGGTGTCCTTGTCGATGTTGTTGTTGATGTTGGTGGTGTTGTCTTCGTTGTCGTCGTTGTTGTTGTCAATGTTGCCGATGTCGGTTGGAGAAGAATTCAACATCATGCCGACCGTCTTTGCATTATCTCTATTTCCGTTTTCTTATCTTGCGTATCAGATCACTTTGCTGCCACCATCACCGTAGCATCTTGTTTGCTTCTGTTTTCAGATCTTATATACTAGATGGTGGCCTGTGTTAGTAGTCTGGTGGTGGGGGTGGGTGGGTGGTTGTCTGGGTTTGGGGTAGGCGTCAGGCAGGAGTTTGTGACGCGTTTACGAGATCCTTCACCTGCCACCATCGTCATGTGATGCAGATGCTTTCTAACTGTCTTTGCATTATGTCTATTTCCGATTCCTGATATTGTATACGAGTTCGCTTAGCTGCCACCATCAGCATAGCATCTTGTATGTTTCCGTTTTCTGATTTTGTATATGAGATTGCTTACCTGTCACCATCTCCAAACAATGCAGCTGCTCGCTGACTGTGAGACTGCCATGCCCCTCCCGGAATTCTTGGAGGAGCTTGGAGGCACTGAATTCATCTTCTTGCGCTTCTTCCAACACTTTAAGGTGCGTTTGCATGTGTGTGTGGTGTGTGTGTTGTGTGCGTGTGTGTGTTGTGCGTTGTGGTGGGGGGGGGGAAGGGGGGGGGGAGGGGGGGGGGGGTCCTTCTTCGCACACCCTTTAGTTTGAGTGTACTGTGTGTGTTGCTTGTGTGTGCGTGTGATGTACGTGTGTGTGCTTGTTGTGGGCATGTTGCGTTTGTGTGTGTGTGTGGTTTGCTTGTGTGTGTGTTGTTTGGAGCTTTTGTGTGTGTGCGGGGGGGGAATCACTTCTTCTTCCAACCACTTTAGGGTTGAGTTGTTTGTTGTTGTGGGTGGGGAGGGGGGGGGGGGAGAGGGGGAGGAGATGGTCAGGGGAAGTCTGGAAAGATACAGGTCCAGGAGGAGTGAGGGAAGGTATGAGGGGGAGTAAGTTCGTTCCGTTGGTTCCGTGCTAGCATTGGAGTGAGGTTATGGCCTGTACATTTCTTCCTGCTCGGAGGTGATGAGATGGTGGACTTTAATGGCTCGCGTGTCCCTTTCTTTCTTTTTTTTTTTTCTTTCTTTCTCTTCCGTCTGCTTCCCCCTCTTTTTTCTCTGTCCTTTCGCTCTTGCCGCCTTTTTTCTCCTTCCGTGCCCTTTCTTACGTTTCCTCTTTTCGTGCCCACTTTCGTCGTTTGCTTACGTTCGTTGGAGGGGAGGGAAGGAGGGAAGGAGTGGGAGGGAGTTGCGAAGGAAAGAAAGAGGAAGAGAGGGAAAGGAGGGAAGGGAGAAGGGGGGGGGGGGGGGAGGGGGGGGGTGGGGAGGTGGGAGGTCATATTTAATGCTGGTGGAAAGGGTAGTGTGGTGACATTATGTATAGTGGAAACGCAAATGATATTTAATATGGTATCATGTCATTGTTTGATATCATATGATGCCGCCAGTCTTACTAAGCCAAATTTAAAATGTATGTATCGGTACAATATCATATGGTGCAAGTTGTGTGATATCATACTCGCCTGTGGTCAACATCATACGATAAGCCGGTCCCTACATATGTATGCGCATCTGTATTTTACCTGATGCACGGTGTCCCGCTCACAAGTTCAAACAAGCCAACTACCTCAATATGTCAACTATGCCAATGCTTAACATTGTCTTGTCTGTATATCTGTCTGTCGTCTGTCTGTCGTCTGTCTGTCGATATTGTTTACAGTCCAGGAGTCGGCCAAATGAAGGGACTGTCCAACCATGACAGGAAGGGCTCTTCATAACATAAAGAAAAGTGCATTGATGGAACCTCTGCCATCTGTGTCTCCTGTACCTACCTTACATACCTACCTAACCATACATACCTACCTACCGACCTACCACCTACTTAACCTACCCACTATTCAGCTGCCGACCTACCTACCATGCGACGCGACCCGACCGACCGATCCGACCGAAAGAGCCACTCGGACCGACCGAGTCAACGACAGACCACCGAACTACACCGCACCCACGGAACGACGCGACCGGCCCACCCGACGGAGGCCGACCACCGACGACCGAACCGACAGATCCGACTACCGACCGACTGACAGACACGTACCGCCTGACCAGACCGACCACCACTACCGAGCCCCAACCGCCTACCTACAGACCGACCGACCGAACGAAAACGACTACCGACCACACTGACCGACCGACCGACGACCCAACGACCCCCGACCGACCCCGACACCGACGAAAAACCCCAAGGAGCACAGACCGGAACGACGACGACCGACCGACCGACCAGACCGACCGACCCGACGAATCCGACAAAACCGCGCGACCGACGGGACCGACCACCCGAACCCGAACCGGGACCGACCGACAGACCCACCACGACAGACCCCTTAAAGGTGCCGACGTACCCACACCGACCGGACCGACGACGTAGCCGACCACCACGCCGACGCACGGACCGACCGACCGACGAGAAGACCGACCGACGACCGACCGACACGACCGACCACCCGGAACGACCCCCTCACCCCACCAACACGACTCGACCGGACCGAGTACCGACCGACGGACCGACAGAGACGACGAGCCGACCGACCGACCGACTAGAACGTACACAGACGAACCTACCGAGCCGACCGACCACAGACAGACCCGAGACGCACCGACCGACACATCACCCGACCGACCGACGCCACGAACGACCGACCGACCACGAAAACCCATACCACCCGAACCGATACAGCGAAGACCGAACACACGACCACCAAGAACACCACCCGACCGCCGAACCGATCGACCGACCGACGACACCGACAGTACGTTACCTACGCCATCGAACGACCTACCGATACCGACCGACCGGACCTGACCGTACCGGACCTCACTACCGAACCACCTAAGACAGACATACCACTACGACGCTACCGGACAACACCAGGACATACACTACACGACCGACATAGGACCACCGACCGACGACTACGTAACTACCGCCACCTACACCGACACCTAACAGACCCGCGACCGACCCACCGACCGACCGGACCTCACCGACGTACGACACCGAGACTCGCAACACTACTACCCCCGAACTACTACGAACGACCGCTACACGACGGCCGACTACCACCGTACCACCCACGACCTACTGCAACCGTGATCTACCACTACCTACCTACCCCGACCTATAGACCGACGCCGAGACGACCGACGACGTACCAGATCCGACCTCAGACCGACCGACGACCGACCGACCGCACGCGACCGACTACCGACCGACCGACCGACGAGTACCGACCGACAGACCGACACGACCCGCTAACGCCACGCGGATACCGACCGACGACAGACCTACCACCTACCGAACCACCACAGCCCCCTACCTACACACCGACACGAACCGTAACAGACACACACGACAGACCATCGACTGACCTACTACCGACCGCCGACCACCGTTACACGACGACCCACGACATACCGCACCAGACCGACCGACCTTAACCACCGCCACGACTACCGACTATACCCTACGACCAACCTGACTACCATCCTACCTCTTACCTACCTAACTACCTACCTACCAAACCGACTACCGACCGACCTGACCTACGCCACCACCGACCGACCGACCGTACACCGACACACGACCCACCGACCACCGAACCGACGCGAGCCATCAGACCGACCGACAAGACCGACCGACCGACCGACCGCCACGACCTACTGAACCACCCAAGGACCGACACCGACGAGAGCCTACTACGTACCGACCGACGACAACCGACTACGACTACTTAGAACACGACCGACCGACCGACGACCTACCAATACACTACCGCTCCGTACGACCACCTACCCTACCTCCGCCCGCGACCTACAACCCAACCGACCGACCGACGACCGACGACCGAACCCACCCACCGACCGCCGACCGACGAGACATCGACCGAACCGACGACGACCACCTCCGACGACGACCGACCGACCGACCGACCACCGACCACCACGACCACGACCACCAAACACCGACCCACGAACCGCGACCACGACCGACCGACCGACGGGAACCGACCGACCGACCGACCACAACCGACCCAACCGACGACCGCACCGACCGACCGACCCACGACGACCGACCGACCGACCGACCGACCGAGACCTCCACCGAACGCGCATCCGGACCCTACGACCACCGAGAAACCCACCGTCCCACCACCGACCGACGACCGAGACCCGACCAACACGACCAACTACCGACCGACCGACAGACCGACGACCACTACCGACCGGACAAACCGACCCGACCAACAAGCCGACGACTAGCAACCACCGACCAGGACACCCAACCGACCGACGACGAACCACCTGACGACCACCTTACCCGACGACCACACCGACCGATCCTACCAGACCGACGACGACATGACCTACCCAGCAGACCAACCGACCGACCGACCGACAACGACCGGGACCACCCGACCAACCGACCGACCGAACCGACCCACCGCCAACCACCAACCAGCACCGACCGACCGACCGACACCGACCGACCGACCACCGACCATACCACCGACCGACAGACCTACCGACGAACCGGCGCCACGACCGGACCGACAACAACACGAACCACCGACCGACCACAACCAACGACGACCGACCCAAGCCGACCGACCTACCGACCCGGTACGAACCGACACCCACCTACTGACGACCGAACCAACGACCGACAGAAAGACCTAAACCTACATAACCTACCCACCTACCACCACACACTACCGACGCACCGACCGACCGACCCGACCTACCCACCATACCACCTACCTACCTACACCACCTACACCTACCATACCTACCAATCACAAGACCACCACCTACCGTACCTACCTACCTACTACCTACCCACTACCTCAGGATTACACCCCTCACCTTCATGGAATCTGGATTCAACGTAAACCACAGCAAAGCTTTTGTGAGGCTCATTCGCAACAGAGGAATACTGGCAGCGCTACCCCTAGAGGGAAAGGTGGGTCTTGAATCTAGCAGCTGGATAAGACAAGTTCTATCAAGGTATACCAGCAACAAGTCAGACATATACATGTGACTCTGCCAGCCCCCCCCCCCCCCCCCCCGACCTCCCCCCACACCCCCCACCCCCACCCCCCACACACACACACACACAAGAAGTTATCGAGGCTAATTTGTGGATTCCAAGGCCAATCTAAACGTACCCGAATGAAAAAAATTACAAAAAAATTGATTGAGGGATTAGCCCGTCAAAACTGTGTGTCCATGTGTGTGTGTGTGTGTGTGTCACAACCTACTTTGCAGGTTTCACTTCAAATCACAAAAAAACGAAACATTATACAACATATAACAATTGTAAGACTTATTGATACCGGACATTTTCTCACGAGAACACATATGAGCATCGCAATTCAAGAAAAGAAGCTAAGGTTTGTGCTTTTTGGGCCAAAAGCTACAATTATTGGGTAACAATTGTCATCATTTCAAATTCGTACAGAACAGTTAAAATATATCATAACAGCGAACAGAACAGAAGATAACAAAACGGTACTGTACAGGGAAGAACAGGACGGAAGAGAAGAGAATAAAACGGTGCAGTACAGGGCAGTACATTACAGGGAAGAACAGAACAGAAAATTACATCAAAGGACAGTTTTGGACAGGGCGGAATAAAAAGGAATAGGTCAGCCCAAGCCGCATTAGGACAGGATTGGACAAGGCAAGACAGTGCTGCACAATACAATGAAGAACAGAACATAATAAAACGGTGGTGTAAAAAAATAACGCCTGGGGGGGCCTGGTGTTAAGAGGACCCTCCCGTACGCCACAGCTGGGGAAAGTCACCACTCACAGTTATGTACAGAACAGGGAAGAAAATAACAGAATAAAACAAAACAAAACAGAACAGAACAGAACAAAACAAAAGAAATCAGAATAAAGCAGAACAGAAATGCACAATACAATACAGGGCATAATATAAAGGAATAATACAGCACAAGCCGTACACGGATAAGATTGGACAAGGCAAGACAGTGCTGCACAATACAATGAAGAACAGAACATAATCAAACGTTAATGTACAGTACAGGGAAGAACAGAACGGAACAGAATAAAACAAAACAGAACAAAACAGGACAGAACAAAACAAAAGAAGCCAGAATAATGCAGAGCATAACTGCACAATACAATACAGGGTGGAATAGAAAGGAAGAGGGCAACACAAGGCGTATAAGGAAAATATTGGACAAAAAGACAGTGCTGCGCAATACAATGAAGAACATACTAAAACGGTAATGAATAGTACAGAATAAAACAAAACAGAACAAAACAGAACAGAACAGAAAAGAAAAAAAAACAGAATAAATAAGAACATAACTGAACAATACAGGGCAGAAACAGGACAGAAAAAGAACAGAAATAACGGAGTAGAATTGAACATAATAGAGCAGAATTGAACATAATAGAGCATGATTGAACCTAAAAGAGCATAATCGAACGTAAGAGCACAGAATTGAACACAGAATTGAACTCAGCAGAGAATAATAAACAGATCAGAATGAAGCAGATCAGAACTTGGCTCATTCCCCAGTGTGTGCTATCCATTCATCTCCCCTATCACTGACTCCTCTCCTGCCCTCTCTGTCTCACTGTCCCCCCTCTATCATCCACTACCCTTCCACTACCCGCCCACTACTCACCACCTTTCCACTACCCACCCAATACCCACCTAATACCCACCAGCATCAATTACCCACTCCCACCTCCCACTACCCCCCACCCCCTTCCTCTCTGTCTCACTGACTCCCCTCCATCATCCACTACCTGCCCACTACTCACCACCTTTCCACTACCCACCCACTACCCACCAGCATCAATTACTCACTCCCACCTCCCACTACCACCTCCACCCCCGGCCTACTTCCTTTCTGTCTCACTGACTCCCCTCCATCATCCACTACCCTTCCACTACCCACCCGCTACTCCCCCCTCCCACTACCCTCTCAATACCCCCCTCCCCCCACTACCCACCCCACCCCCATCTCCCACTACCACATCTATCCCCCACCCCCTTCCTTTCTGTCTCACTGACTCCCTTCCATCATCCACTACCCACCCCACTACCCAACAACCACTAACTATCCCCCACCCCCCTTCCTTTGCCCCTCTACCCCCCACCCCACCCCCACCCCACACGCCCTGCCCTACTCTACCCCCCATCCCTTCCTTTCTGTATCACTGACTCCCCTCCATCATCCACTACCCTTCCACTGCCCACCCGCTACTCCCACCATCCATTACCCACCCACTACCCACCCACTACCCACCCACTACCTACCACCAACAACTATCCCCCCCCCACATCCACCCCACACCCACCCCCACACTCACACACACACTGCTCTACTCTACCCCCCACCCCTTACTTTCTGCCTAACTGACTCTCCTACCTTTGTGCCATCCATGGCGCAGATCCAAATGAGCAAGTTCTTCATGACGCACCCTGACCTGAGGGTCAACCTGCACTTCCTGCGCTTGCGCAGGTGAGTGTAATATACTGAATTGGTGTCGACAGGACGTTGTATTGGTGTAAAACTTATAGCAAGGTGATGTGAATACGTTGAGTTGTTGCCACAGATCCACACGAGCATGATTTGAAAGTGCTTTCTGACCTGAGGGTCAAGCTGCACTTCCTGCGCTTGCGCAGGTGAGTGTAATATGTTAAATTAGAGCCAACATTAGTTGAATTGGTGTAAACAGTATGGCTTGGTGATGCTATTGTCAGTATGTTGTCGGATGTTGTCAGTCTGTTGTCAGATATGTTATTGTCATTATGGAGTTGTTGTCACAGATCCGCACGAGCATGTTTTTCATGACCTCATGACGCACCTTGACCTAAGGGTCAAGCTGCACTTCCTGCGCTTGCGTAGGTGAGCGTAATATATTGAATTATTGCCAACAACGTGTTGAATGGATGTACAATATATGTTGGTGTATGTGTTGGTGCATGTGTTGGGTTAAACGTTGGTGTATGTGTTGGAGTGTGTGTTGGTGCATGTGTTGGTGTATGTGTTGGTGTATGTGTTGGTGTATGTGTTGATGCATGTGTTGGTGTATTTGTTGATGCATGTGTTGGTGTATGTGTTGATGCATGTGCAGGTGTTTTTGTTGGTGCATGCGTTGGTGTATGTGTTGGTGCATGAGTTGGTGTATGTGTTGGTGTATGTGTTGGTGCATGTGTTGGTGTATGTGTTGGTGCATGTGTTGGTGTATGTGTTGTATAAGTTGGTGTTTGTGTTGGTGCATGTGTTGGTGCATGTGTTGGTGTATGAGTTAGTGTATGTGTTGTTGTATGCATTGGTGCATATGTTGGTGCATGTGTTGGTGTATACGTTTGTGTATGTGTTGGTGCATGTGTTGGTGTTTGTGTTAGCGTATGTGATGGTGTATGTGTTGGGGCATGTGTTGGGGTATATAATGGTGTATGTGTTGGGGCATGTGTTTGGGAATTCGTTAGTGTATGTGTTGGGGAATGTGTTGGGGAATTCGTTAGTGTATGTGTTGGGGTATACGTTGGTGTGTGAATTGGTTCATGTGTTGGGGTATATGTTGGTGTTTGTGCTGGTATGCGTGTTGTATGTGTTGGTGTCTGCGTTGGTGTATGTGTTGGAGCTTGTGTTGGTGTATGTGTTGGTGCATAAGTTGGTGTGTGTGCTGGTTCATGTGTTGGTGTACGTGTTGGTGTATGCGTTGGTGTATGCGTTGGTGTATATGTTGGTGTATGAGTTGGGGTATGTGCTGGTGCATGTGTTGGGGTATAAGTTTGTGTATGTGTTAGTGCATGTGTAGGGGTATGAATTGGGGTATGTGTTGGTTTATGTGTTGGGGTATATGTTGGTGTATTTGCTGGTGCATGTGTTGGGGTCTATTTTTGTGTATGTGTTGGTGCATTTGTTGGTGTATGTGTTGGTGCATGTGTTGGTGTATGTGCTGGGGTATATGTTGGTCCATGCGTTGGGGTATATAATTGTGTATGTGTTGGTGTATATGTTGATGCTTGTGTTGGTGCATGTGTTGGGGTATGCGTTGGTGTATGTGTTGGTGCATGTGTTGGGGAATTCGTTAGTGTATGAATTGGTGCATGTGTTGGGGTATATGTTGGTGTATGTGCTGAGGTATACGTGTTGGTATATATGTTGGGGTACATGTTGGGGTATACGTTGGTGTATGTGTTGGGTTATATTTTGGGGTATGTGCTGGTGCATGTGTTGGTATATGTGTTGGTGTATAAGTTGGTGTGTGTGCTGGTGCATGAGTTGGTGTACGTGTTGGTGTATGCGTTGGTGTATATGTTTGTGCATGTGCTGGTGTATGCGTTGGGGTCTATGTTGGGGCATGTGTTTGTGTATGTGTTGGGGTGTGTGCTAATGCATGTGTTGGGGTATGTGTTGGTGTATGCGTTGTTGTGTGTGCTGGTGCATGTGTTGGTGTACGTGTTGGGGTCTATGTTGGTGTACGTGTTGTGGTATATGTTGGGGTATGTGCTGGTGCATGTGCTGGTGTATGCGTTGGTGTTTGTGCTGGTGCATGTGTTGGAGTACGTGTTGGTGCATGTGTTGGTGTATGCGTTGGTGTTTGTGCTGGTGCATGTGTTGGAGTACGTGTTGGTGCATGTGTTGGTGTATGCGTTGGTGTTTGTGCTGGTGCATGTGTTGGAGTACGTGTTGGTGCATGTGTTGGTAAATGTGATGATGCATGTGTTAGGTTCTATCTTGGGGTATGTGTTGGTGTCCATCTTGCTGCACATTTAGTGTCTAGTAAGGCCAGATGTAAAATATATCACCATCATCATCACTTCAAATCCACTTTGAATCCATTATCAATCCACTTTGAATCCAATATAAATCCACTATAAATCCAATATAAATCCAATACAAATCCACTTGGAATCCAGTATAAATCCATTATCAATCCACTTTGAATCCAATATAAATCCATTAACAATCCACTTTGAATCCACTAAAAATCCAATATAAATCCAATATAAATCCAATATAAATCCACTTTGAATCCAATATAAATCCATTATAAATCCACAAAACCTCAGGTCCCTCCACAAGTTGGCAAGGGAAGGTATGGTATGTCTACTGGAGAGTTGCACGTGCCAGGAGTTTGAGGAGGTACGGTGTTTCTCAAGTGTTGATGGCGGTGTTTGGTGGTGGGGAGGGGAAGGGCGTGGTTTGCTATGATTTTGACCAAAGGCGAGTATGATATCATATGATATCAAACAAATTTCATAATATGATATTGTATTTAAATGGTAACTTCAGCCTAGTCAGACTGCCGGCATCATATGATATCATATGATGACATGACACCATGCACCACTGACCATGCGTCTTCTCTCCATGCACAACGCTCATATCACCACTGCTATCCCCGTTTCGATGTATGGCTCAATAGCAAAGCTCCTTGAACGATGAAGGTGCCGGGTTCAAATCCCCACGGGTGCACTTTAGTGTTCGTTGTCAACCGCCATGATAGCTTTGTCCAGGTAAAGAAGCAGCCTGATCCCTACCGCCTTAAGATGGGGCTCTCTTAATACCACGCCCCACCAGGCGTTATCATTTACATTTTCCTGGTACTAATTTACGTGTACATTTTCCTGGTTATCATTTACATTTTCCTGGTAATAATTTTGTTACTGCCGAAGACGGCGAGCAGCCAAATTGCTGGCTGAAGCTGTGTAACCAAGTTCAAGTTCAAGTTACCACTGCTTGTAGTTGCAGGTGGTGGACCCTACGCCTGCAGACAACACAACCAGGCCGCATTGATACAGGCACCTTGGGCGCATACTTGCTTTGTGCATTCTATTGCACTGCCTGATCTTGTTTGCAACCTAAATGTATGTATCCGTCCAGGGGTAGGCCAAATAGGCTAAAGGGACGTGCCCAACCGTGACAGGACACCGTGCTCTACTCACCCTGCACCTTCTCAGCATGCACCGCGCTCATATCACCAATGCTTGTTGCTGCAGGTGGTGGAGAGTGTTGGCGGCTATGAGTCACTGCGGAGAAAGATGACTGGCTGGTTAGGGCTCACTGGTCGCAGTGCAATGTGGAGGCTCCAGTAAGTGAATGGATGGATAAGAAAATAGGTATATGGGGTAATGGAGGGGGGGGGGGGCGTTGGGATGCAGCTTGTTGGCGGTCGTGAAGACCTGAGGATCAAGATGACATCATGAATAACCTAGGCTGGTTGGTCCTCACTGGTCGCAGCGCAATGTGGAGGCTCCAGTAAGTGAATGGATGGATAAGAAAATAGGTATATGTACACATGGGGTAATGCAGTAAGAGGTTGGTGGTGGAGAGTGTTGGCGGCTATGAGTCGCTGCGGACCAAGACGACTGGCGGGTTAGGCCTCACTGGCTGCAGTGCAATGTGGAGGCTCCAGTAAGTGAATATATGGATCACAACCAATAGGCATATGGACACATGGGGTAATGCTGAGAGGATGGGTGGCAGTGAGATGCAAATTGTTGGAGATGGATCCAGATGGGTAATCATATAAGTATGCGAGGGATGCAGGTGGTGGGTGGCGGTAGGATGCAGATTGTTGGAGATAGATCCAGATGGGTAATCATATAAGTATGCGAGGGATGCAGGTGGTGGGTTGCGGTAGGATGCAGATTGTTGGAGATGGATCCAGATGGGTGATCAGGGATGGATCCAGATGGATAATCAAGGATGTATATGGGGAATGCAGGTGGTGGGATTTTGGTTCTTACCCCGCCCCACCCAACCCAGAAGTGTTCCAGAAGTTCTTACCCCGCCTCACCCAACCCAGAAGTGTTCCAGGGATTTGTTTCCAAATCTGAAAGTGGGTTTTTTCTAGCATTATAGTATAAGGCCTCCTCCAGACGATAACTGGGGCCAACACGGGATTACAAGTAGCGATCACTATATAAAGTGGGAAAACAAATCCCAGGAGTGTTTGCTGCCTGCTCTCCTACAAACCCGACTCCTAGAACGGCGAAGGTGCCGGGTTCGAATCCCCACGGGTGCACTTAAGTGTTCACGGTCGCTATCAACTGCCATGGAAGCTTTGTCCAGGTAAAGTAGCAGCACGTTCCCTACTGCCGGAAGACGGGGCTCCCTTAATACCACGCCCCATCAGGTGTTATCATTACAAACCCGACGATTTTCTCTGCCTGGAGCCTGACAACTTGTTTGGCATGGTCCCACCCCACCCAAACCAAACCAAGTAAAACCAAACCACCCTCTCCCCCAACCCCAACTCAACACCACTCAACTCAACTCAACTCAACTCAACCCATCCCAACCCAGCCTAGCCCAGCCCAGCCCAGCCCAGCCCAGCCCAGCCCAGCCCAGCCCAGCCTAACCCAACCCAACCCAACCCAACCCAACCCAACCCAACCCAACCCAACCCAACCCAAAACAACCCAACCCAACCCAACCCAACTCAACCCAACCCAACCCAACCCAACCCAACCCAACCCAACCCAACCCAACCCAACTCAACCCAACTCAACCCAATGCAACCCAACCCAACCCAACTCACTCAAACCCAACTCAACCAACCCAACCCAACCCACCCAACTCAACCCAACCCAACGCAACCCAACCCAACCAAACCCAACCAAACCCAACCCAACTCACCCAACTCAACCAACCAACCCAACCCAACCCAACCCATCCAACCCAACTCACCAACGCACCCAACCCACCAACCCAACCCAACCAACCCGACCCAACCCAACCCAACCCAACTCAACCCCAACTCAACCCAACCCAAAACAACCCAAAACAACCCAACCCAACCCAACCCCAACCCAACCCAACCCAACCCAACCCAACCCAACCCCACCCCACCCAACTCAACCCAACCCAACCCAACCCAACCCAACCCAACCCAACCCAACTCAACCCAACCCAACTCAACCCAACTCAACCCAACTCAACCCAACTCAACCCAAATCAACCCAACCCAACCCGACCCAACTCACTCAACTTACCCTCCAACCACCCAACCTCCGACGTGCCTGACGCTTTGATCCTGAGCCGGACTGCTTGTATGGCGTGGTCACACCCAACCAATCCAAAACAAACCCACCCTACCTCACCCAACCCAGTAGCGTCCATCTTTTAGACTCCTTGCTCTATCTGGAACCAGACGACTTGTATGGTGTGGTCCCACCAAAACTTACCGAACCCAACCAAAACAACTCAAAACAAACCAAACCACCCTCACACTCACCCTCACTCTTACCCCAAACCCCTCATCCCACCCCACCCCACCCCCCCCTACCCTACCTCACCCAACCCCACCTCACCCAACCCAGAAGTGTTCGCCGTCTGCACTCCCACAAGCCTGACGCATTGCTCTGTCTACCAGAGGACTTGTATGGTGTCGTCCCACCCAACCAAACCAAAACAAAAAAAATCAGACCAAACCTCCCTCATACTCACCCTCACTCTCACCCCCAACCCCTCACCTCGCCCAACCTCACCCAACCCAGGAGTGTTCGCCGTCTGCACTCCGACGAGTTGCTCTTTCTGGAGCCAAACTTCTTGTATGGCGTGGTCCCAGTTAAACCAAACCAAACCTACTCACCCCCTACTCCAACCCCGCCCTTGCCCACCTCACCTCACCCAACCCAGGAGTGTTCGCTGACTGCACTCCGACAAGCCTGACGCGTTGACCTATCTGGAATCAGATGACGTGTATGGCGTGGTCCCACCCAAACCAAACCAAACCAACTCACCCCCAACCCCAACCCCGCTCTCGCCCACCTCACCTCACCCAACCCAGGAGTGTTCGCAGTCTGCACTCCAAGCGCGACGCATTGCTCTACCTGGAGCTAGACTACTTGTATGGTGACGTCCCACCCAACCCAAGCCAAATCAACCGGACCAACTCAAACCAAACCACCCCCACACTCACTCTCACCCCCAACCCCAACCCCACACCCCACCCAACCCAACCCAGGAGTGTTCGCCGTCTACACTCCCACGAGCCTGACGCATTACTCTACCTGGAGCCAGACTTCTTGTTTGGCGTGGTCCCACCCAACCCATCAAAGCCAACTTAAACCAAACCAGACCACCCTCGCCCCCAACCCAACCCCTCACCCCAACCCACCTCACCCCAGTACCCCACCCCACCTCACCCAACCAAGGAGTGTTCGCCGTCTGCACTCCCACGAGCCTGGCGCTTTGCTCTACCTTGAGCCAGACGACTCGTATGGCGTGGTCCCACCCAACCCAAGCCAAATCAACCAGACCAACTCAAACCAAACCACCCCCACACTCACTCTCACCCCCAACCCCAACCCCTCACCCCAACCAACCCAACCCAGGAGTGTTCGCCGTCTGCACTCCCATGAGCCTGACGCGTTACTCTACCTGGAGCCAGACTACTCGTATGGCGTGGTCCCGTACGTGAGCCCTGAGCCTGGTCATGTTCTCATTGAGCTGGATTCAAAGCTCAAGAAGTGGGCGGCTGTGTGGAACCCTTTCAAAGAGCCGGACTACCACCAGCCCTGGCACTCGCGGGATAAGAGCTTCAAGATGAAGATCTGGTGAGTGGAGCTAACACTCACACTTACACTAACACCCACACTCACACCCACGCTCACACTCACACCCACACTCACACCCACTCACACTACCACTACCACCGGCCCTGGTAGTCTTGCACTACACGAGCTTCAAGATGAAGATCTGGTGAGTGGAGCTAACACCTACACTTGCACTCACATCCACGCTCACACCCACTCTTGCATCCGCACCTATACTCACACTTACATTCACATCCACGCTCACACCCACACTTACACCCTCACCCACACTTGCACCCTCACCCACACTCACACTCACACTCACACTCACACTACCACCAGCCATGGCACTCTCGTGACAAGAGATACAAGATGAAGATCTGGTGAGTGGAGCTAACACCCACACCTACACTCACACTTACACTCACATCCACGCTCACACCCACACTTACACACCCTTACCCTCACCCACACTCACACCCACTCACACTACCACCAGCCCTGGCACTCGCACGACAAGAGCTTCAACATGAAGATCTGGTGAGTGGAGCTAACACTCACACTTACACTCACATTTACACTCACTCTCACTCCCACACTCACACTCACACTCACACCCTCACCCAGACCCTCGCCCACACTCACACTCACACTACCACCAGCCCTGGCACTTGCACGACAAGAGCTTCAACAGAGCACACCAGAGATGTGGTGAGTGGAGCTAACACTCACACCAACTCTTACACCCACACTCACACCCACACTCACACCCACACTCACGCCCGCACGCACACTCACACTGACACACACACTTACTCCCATGCCCACATTCACACCCACACCCACAGGCAAACTCACACTCATACTCAAACTCACCCTCACGCACACACACACTCATGCAAAACACTTACACCCAGGCGGCTGGTGCGTTATAGCAGTTTGCGCACCCTTACCCCATGCTATAATTGCTTCTTGTGTTTATATCCCATCACATTACCCCTACCACTCACGCTCACACTTCCCCTACCCCTACCTCTACTACTAACACTCACTTCCACACTCACACACACACTTACACTCACATCCACGCTCACACCCACACTTACACTCACACCTACTCATACTCACACTACCCCTATCCCTATCCCTACCACTAACACTCACTTTCAAATTCACACTCACAAGTAACCGCAACACTTGGGCGCAGGCGGCCGGTGCGAAAGAGCAGTGTGTGCACCCTCACCCCATGCTATAATTTATTCTTGTGTTTACATCCCATCACATTACCACTGCCACTAACACTAACACTCAAACTACCACTACCACTACCTGTACCCCTACCCCTTCATCTACATCTACCACTATCCTACCTCTACCTTTTCCTCTGACACTACCACTACCACTACCACTCACTTCCACACTCACACACACACTTAACCACAGCACTTTTTCGCATGCGGCTGGTGCAAAAGAGCAGCGTGTGCACCTTCACCGCATGCTGTAACTGCTTCTTGTGTTTACATCCCATCACATTACCACTACCACTCACCCTGCCCCTACCCCTACCCCTACCACAACCACTTACACTAACACTACGCCTACCTCTTAACCCTAACACTCACTTCCACACTCACACTTAATCACACCACTTGCACACGGGCGGCTGGTGTGAAAAACAGTGTGTGCACCCTCACCCCATGCTATAATTGCTTCTTGCGTGTATATCCCATCACATTACCCCTACCACTCACACTGCCCCTACCACTCACCCTACCCCTACCTTCACCACTAACACTACCTCTTCCACTACCACTATCTCTACCCCTACCCCTACCCCTACGCCTACCACTCATTTCCACACTCACACTTATACACAACACTTGCACGCAGGCGGCTGGTGCGACAGAGCAGTTTGTGCACCTGCACAGCATGCTTGAACTGCTCCTTGTTTTTATATCCCATCACATTACCACAACCACTACCACTCAAACTACCCCTACCCCTAACACTACCTCTAACGCTACCCCTATCACTACCCCTACCCCTAACACTACCTCTAACGCTACCCCTATCACTACCCCTACCCCTAACACTACCTCTAACACTACCCCTACCCCTACCCCTACCCCTACCACTACCCCTACCACTACCCCTACCTCTACCCCTACCTCTACCCCTACCCCTACCCTTAACACTACCCCTACCCCTACCCCTAACACTACCTCTACCACTACCTCTATCCCTAACACTACCTCTAACACTAACACTACCTCTAACACTACCCCTACCACTACCTCTAACACTAACACTGCCCCTACCACCACCTCTAACACTAACACTACCTCTACCACAACCCCAACACTTACTTCCACACTCACACTCACACTTAACCACAACACTTGCACGCAGGCGGCTGGTGCGAAAGAGCAGTGTGTGCACCTGCACTGCATGGTATAAGCCTATAATTGCTTCTTGTGTTTATATCCACTCACATTACCACTACCACTCACCTTACCACTACCACTACCCCTACCACTACCTCTACCTCTAACACTACCACTCACCTCCACACTGACACTCACACTTAACCACAAAACTTAAACGCATGCGGCTGGTGCAAAAGAGCAGTGTGTGCACCTGCACAGCAAGCTGGAAATGCTTCTCGTGTTTATATCCCATCGCTTTACCACTACCACTCACCCTATCCCTACCTACTATCACACTTTCCCCCAACACTCACTTCCACACTCACACTCATACATACACGCAACACTTGCACGTAGGCGGCTGGTGCGAAAGAGCAGTGTGTGCACCTGCACAGCATGCTGGAACATCAGCTTGTGCTTGTTCCCCGCCACATTCTGCTGGAGCTTATACTGCTTCCCCCAGGTAATACCGTGTCTGCGTGCGCGTGTGCCTGTGTGTGTATGTGTGCATGAGATGGTGTACGTTGGTGTTGCAAAAAATACTAGGTACCTGTTAGCGATTGAAATGGAGCTTATACTGCTTCCCCCAGGTAATACCGTGTCTGCGTGCGCGTGTGCCTGTGTGTGTATGTGTGCATGAGATGGTGTACGTTGGTGTTGCAAAAAATACTAGGTACCTGTTAGCGATTGAAATGGAGCTTATACTGCTTCCCCCAGGTAACACCTTAGACATCCATTTCATATATTTACATCAACATGTACCACTTGCCTTTGGCAATTCCTTTTGGTCTATTTGGCTACCCATGGGTTACAAATGCAAACATGTGTACGTAGGTACATACATACATTCATACACTGAGAATAAAAACCAATCCGTTTATGCAGGTCTGCGGCGTCTACATTAGCAACAAGTATGTTCCCTTCTTCTTCGCGCTCGGATACAGTGAGTCATGTTGTTTTAATATGTTTATTATACTACCGTATAAGAGGTATACATTTCTAAAATTTTGCAGTCTGATACAGTGCGTCCTGTTGATTTAATATTTTTATTATACTATCACGCAAGGTTTATATTTTTTAATTCCGCTGTCGGATACAGTGCGTCATGTTGTTTTAATATTTTTATTATATAACTGTATAAAAGAGATACGACTTTTAAATTTCACGGTCGTATACAGTGAGTCGTATTGTTTTAATATGTTTATTATATCGCCATATAATAAGTAACATGATAAGAAAAATGTTTGCATTCTGCGGTCGGATTCAGTGAGATATTTTGTTTGGAAAAACTGTATAATTGTTTTTATTTTATTTCTTTCTTTTTATTTTCGCGGTCCAATACAGTGCGTCATGCTGTTTTAATATTTGAATTATATTACCGAAATAGAGATATACATTTTTTAATTTCGCAGTTGGATATAGTTAGTCATGTTATATTTTACTTCCTTCTTCTTTGTGATTGCATGCAGTGACTCATGTTCTTTGTTTTTTTTCCTTCTTCTTTGCGATCACATTCAGTGGGTCATGTTCTTTGTTTTATTCCCTTCTTCTTTGCGATCGCATGCAGTGACTCATGTTCTTTGTTATATTCCCTTCTTCTTTGCAATCACATTCAGTGACTCATGTAAATCATGTTCGTTGTTGTATTACCTTTTTCTTTGCGATTGCATGCAGTGAGTCATTACTAGGGACCGGGAACTAATACTAGTGTTTGAAAAAATAATATTAAATAATATTGTTAAAGTGTCTCAATAATATAAGTTTTTCAAATAAATTCAAAATTGTGGTGAGACGGCTCGTCAATCTAATATTCACTAACGTTCACTAATATTATTCATTCGCTTATATTAACTAACTTAGCCTTTCCCTAGTCATTACGCACACAAACACCATACCTGATAGAGACGTTCCCACTGCCCCTGCTGCTGCGATAAAAGTAACGATAACGCCTGGTGGGGCGTGGTATTAAGGGAGCCCCGTCTTACGGTAGTAGGGAACGGGCTGCTACTTTACCTGGACAAAGCTACCATGGCGGTTGACAGCGACCGCAAACACTAAAGCGCACCTTTAGGGATTGGAACCTGGCACCTTCATCATTCTAGGAGCTCTGCCACTCAGCCATTTGCGAATGGGGATAGAGCTGCGATATCCTTATTATTAAATTGTAGAATTAAATGATCACTGTAGCACGATCTCAGGGCCTCGTCGGTAAAACGCTTGTTCGAGGTTCAGTTGATCAGTGCTTTTTCTTTGTAAGCCCTTCCTATCACGGTTGGGCAAGTCCCTTTAGCCTATTTGGCCTACCCCTGGACTGTAACATGCACATGCATCCTTTGTTTCTACATCAGTCACTAACCCTATCACACTCACGAACCTTAACACAAACACTGACCCTGCCTCACACACACACACACACACGCACACAACACAAACACACACAAAAAACTAACCCTGCCCCCCCCACCACCACCACCACCACCACCACCACCACCACCACCACACACACACACACACACATCCAACCACAGCACTTAGCACACGCACAACACTGACCCCTCCACACACACACAACACTTATCACACACACAGCACAAAAGACACAAAACGCTATCCCTGCCCCCACCCACCCACACACACACACACACACACACACATATACACATACACATACACAAACACAAAAATTAACACACGCAACACTTAACACACAAAATACTGACCCTGCCCCCCCCCCCACCACCACCCACCACCACCCCCCACCCCCCCACACACACCAAACTTTAACTCACACATCACTTAGGGCACACACATCACTGACCCTGCCACACACACACAACACTTAACACACACACAACACTGACCCTGCCACACACACAAACACACACAGCACTGAACACACATACACAAGCTAACAACAGCGCCTCTCATGCCCTTTGTAGCTGCCATCTGCTCCACAGCCCCCACCGACCCTAGCCCACACACTAACACACACACCACTCAACCTGACACACACACACACACACACACCACTCAACCTGACACACACACACACACCACTCAACCTGACACACACACAAACACACACCACTCAACCTGACACACACACTCACACACCACTCAATCTGACACACACACACACCACTCAACCTGACACACACACACACACAAGCGAACAGCAGCGCCTCTCATGCCCCTCGTAGCTGCCGTCTGCTCCTTGTCCACAGCTCCTACCGACACTATCACACACACTAACACACACACACTTGAACTGACAACAACGTCTCTCCTGCCCTTTGTAGCTGCCGTCTGCTTCTTCGTCCACAGCTCCCACTAACCCTATCACACGCACTGACACACACACACCACTAACGCTGAAACACACACTCGAACTGACAACAACGCTTCTCCTGCCCTTCGTAGCTATTGTCTGCTCCTTAGTCCACAGCTCCCACTACCCTATCATACACACTGACACACACACACCACTAACGCTGAAACACACACTTAAACTGACAACAATGCTTCTCCTGCCCTTCGTAGCTAATTTCTGCTCCTTAGTCCACAGCTCCCACTAACCCTATCACACACACTGACACACACACACTTGAACTGACAACAACGCCTCTCCTGCCCCTCGTAGCTGCTGTGTGCTCCTTCGTCCACAGCTCCCACTGACACTATCACACGCACTGACGCACCACTCACCCTGACACACACACTTGAACTGACAACAACGCCTCCCCTGCCCTTTGTAGCTGCTGTCTGCTCCTTAGTCCACAGCTCCCACTAACCCTACCACGCACTGACACACACCTCTCACCCGGACACACACACGCACACTTAAACTGACAACTACACCTCTCCTGCTCTTCGTAGCTGCTGTCTGCTCCTTAGTCCACAGCTCCAACTGACCCTAGCACACGCACTGACATACACCACTCAACCTGACACACACACACGAGCTGACAACTGCGCCTCTCCTCTCCCTCCGTAGCCGTCTTCTGCTTCTTCCTCTGGATCACCTTCATCACAGTCACCACAGTGTCCGTGCTCAATCAAGATGTGACGGAAGACATCATCATCCGAATCATTCTTGAGCAAATTATCGCGAACATGACGTTCCACATCATTGGCGAAGCCACTCTGAATTTCAGCGCGAACAACTCCACCCAGTACAACGCATCTGCCATGGAGAGGTTTGTGACCGAGGCTTTATTGGGAGAGACTTTGGAAAATATCTCGGACCTGGTGGCCGAAGCCCAGGAACAAAAGTGAAGGCCTTGTATAGATGAAGCGTGCACTGGCTCTTTCCTGAATCAGGGGGATTTCTTGAGAGACTTTCGCGAAAGTCTTAGGCCCAGATGGCGAAGCTGACGGCTTTCTTTAGCTGCACTCCGCTAACACTGCAGATTTGGGGGGGGGTCAACGGCGCCCTTATACTTGGCTTGAAAGGGTGGTGCATTCTGGGTGGCAAGGGTGCCACAGGGGTGCAGAAAAGGGTGCTGAAGACACCCCAAATTTGCAGAGTAGAGGGGCTTCATGGAACGCCACCCACACATGTGCCCTACGGCAGCCTGCACCTGTTCAGTTTGTTAAACAGGTGTTCAGGGTGTTAAACACCTGGTCAGCAACTTTTGTTTAGCCAATGATGTACATATACAGGTGTTTAACACCCTGAACACCTGTTTAACAATCTGAACAGGGTGCAGGCTGCTGTAGAGGTGCACATGTGTCCTGGCTAGGCAGTTCCTGAATCAGGGTTTATATGGAGAGACTTTTGAGAATGTCTGGACAAGGGCTTAATGAGGCGATACCCACACACATATACCACACTCCACTCAAGGGGCTTGATGGGATGATACCCACACACATGCAGCACGGTCCGCTAAAGGGGCTTGATGGGGTGATACCAACACACATGCTCCACACTCCGCTAACGAGGCTTGATGGGGTGATACACACACACATGCAGCACGTTCCGCTTAAGGGTCTTGATGGGGTGATACCCACACACATGCTCCATACTCCGCTATCGAGACTTGATGGGGTGATACCCATACACATGCAGCACGCTTCGCTATCGGGACTCGATGGGATGATACCCACACACATGCAGCACGCTCCGCTGAAGGGTCTTAATGGGGTGATACCCATATACATCCGCGACACTTCAATGGAGCCATTACTCCTCCCTCGTATGTTAGCCGGCTGACAAGTGATACTTTAGTACTGCTACCTGGGGGGGAGGGGGGGGGGGAAGGTAGTGGTTGAGGAGGGCGGAGTGGGGGAAGTAAAAGTAGTAGATTCCAATTGAATTGCTTTGAATCGAATTGAATTGAATTGAATTGAATTGAAGCGTACACTGGCTCTTTCCTCATGAATCGGGGGAGTTTTTTGGGAGACACTTTCGTGAACGTCTTAGGCCTAGATTACGAAGCTGACAGCTTTGTTTATTTCGCAAGTTTGCCATTGTTTTAGCAGATTTTAGTATGTTTGCCAATCTGGATGGTTGTTTTGATTACATGATCCATCAGCCTTCATGTTGCTCACCGTCGGTGGGCGGAATAAGCATGGGCAGAATAAGCACTATACAGATCGATGACGTCCTGCATTGTATTGCTTGTGACGGAACGCTCTTATGATGGGCCCATGACGAGAAGGAGAAAGTGAGGAGCAAACGGGAATAGGGACATCTGTTTACATTGCATTAAGAAGAAGGACGGGAACGTCTTCCGCGCCATACAAGACAGAAACCGGACCCCCAAACCAGGTACCGAGCTAACCGACATATCCAACCAACATAACGTTACGCCAGCTACACCCCACACGCGACAGAACAAGGCAGAGAGATGCTGTTCTCTCTCATTGCTTGTTCAACTCTATTTAATAGTGTCTAATCCTTCGCTGCACCAACCTTTGATTCAATTGTTCAGTGCCATGTGGAGGTACTAGGGACATTGTATGTGTATCAGGGTACTACTAAGCGCACGCGGCAGCGCGGTTCCGCGCTGCCTTTTTGGGCCCCTCTGCACGTTTCGCACAGTTTTTTGAACCCCCTGTGGGCGCAGTGCGCAGTTTTTGCGCTTTTTGCACTAAAAACGCTGACCAACTTGACGTTTGTGCACTTTAGGCGCTGACCAATTTGGCAAGAAGTAGTACCCTTATGAGTATCCTATTGTACTGCGGTGCTGATTGTCTTGTACCGTATGTTAGCTGGTTGCATCTGAGATTGCTGACAAGCTTGCGTGAGAGCAGGGTACTTCAAATTGCCAAATTGGCCAGCGCTTTAGCGCACTTGAAAACAAACAAACTGCGCTTTGTAGTGCAAAAAGCGCAAAAGTTGCTTGCTGCGCCACAGGGAGTTGCAAAAAACTGCGCTTAAAGCACGCTTTGAATTACCCTGCGTGAGAGGCGTTACCTCAATGTTCATTTTAGGAGTTAATTGTTTGGCGGAGCCCCCCCTTCTGGGGGGCGGGAGCCCCCAGGGTTACCCCGTTGTCCGTTTGTGCATCCGACCGACCGCGACCGACCGACCAAAAAAATGAAGGCTGACATGCCAGCCAGCTGTCTCACAACTAACTGGCTTTGGTCAGCTCCATCGTTGCCACCTTTCGTTCCGTTGCCAGGACACTCCGCCAATTTTCCGTGTCGCTTGCGACGCTGCATAGGACTTGTCAGTTGTTCAAATACTTCGTATTACTGGAGGATAATTCATCAGTACGTTTTCTGCTGATTGCCTGTCTAAAAATGTATGTGTTGGTACTGTTTACCTCATGCAAGTTGTATGATGTTATTGTACATGTGGCATGTATTCTGCTGTCGTGCATGCGAACCTTACTGTTCTGTTAGGGCGGGGAGCCTAGATCAAGGGTAGAGATGGCTGGGTGGTGTGGGGGGTAGGGAGGAGAAAGAGAGTGTGTGCCAAGGGGGTGGGGATGGGGGGCAGAAAGATTTAGGGAAAAGTTGGGGATCGTGTAGGTCTTGGGGGGGGGGGGGGGGGGGGGGGGGGGGGTCAGTTAGGGCGGATACCTACTGAAGGACTGATACGGTACTTCGATGCTGGTTGAGAGAAGGAATCTGATTCCCGAAGTGGTCGGTATCAAACTATTTGTTTCTTGATGAACGGTGATCTGATTGTATAGTCTTTCTGATAGATGCCATCCCAGTTCACCAATATAGTGACTTATAAAGGTGTTGAGTATGTGTCCGCCACGATAACCGTGGAGAAGGAATTTGTCGTTGTGAAAGCTAATGGTACCTTTAGACAGACCAGATAGCTGTTGAGTTTCACTCTTGTGTTGTGCTGAGCTGTCATGGCTTTGCTGGGTAGCAGCAGCGATTATGTTTGAGCAAAGCATACTGATGTTGCTCTTAACTTTGCTAAGGAGTGTATTCTGATGTGTGATATCAGAATCAAGTATGTTATCATTTGGAACATTGCTGGACGAATCCTTTAATACAAGTTTGTGTGTGAACTTTGAGGATATGCTATGTTAAAAGATCTATCTAGCTCAACATTCTGTGGATAATGACAGTCATGAATTCACAGTGTTGCTTAAACAAGTAATTATATTGACTTGTGGAGTTTGTAAGCTCAAGTGTTTCATGTAATCATGTGTGTGTACATGAATTGAAGATAAATAAAGGCATGATTTTACTAGGATATACTGAGGATAGTAGTGTTTTTAAACCCAAATATATTTGCAGTTGTGAACTGATTGTATTGACTGTCTTCATGTGAGGAGCGCGAGAAGTGATTTTAATAGGTGATTTTTTTTCTCACCAAGATTATGTACGTTCAGGGTTATCACTTGATAATGACTATGTGTATGATTTTGAATAGCTTATGCAATATATTTGTGTTATGCCTATATGTGGCTGACCACAAGGAGGAGTGTTGATGATAGGTGTGCCTCAAGTCACATGCTGGTGTTACCTACGCCGAGGCGCACAAAATCCCGAGCCGAAAGCTGGCGTCAGGCCTGCAGGTCTGTGTATGTTACAGTCCAGGGGTAGGCCACATGGGCTGAAGGGACTTGCCCAACCGTGTAAGGAAGGGCTTTAAAAGAAAAAGCACTGATGAACTGAGCCTAAAACAAGATCTGAGATGGTTTGATCTGTGCAGTGTGATATGAAGCTGGTTGTCATTTGTAGACTGAGATTCTGTGTCACTCTGTTACAGATGTGTAGCTTCGTAAGCACCTGTGACCATGGCAAGCTTTTAGCCATGCCCGGTATGTATTATGTGTTTATTTATCTTGTAACCAACGTCATCTAGCGACTAGTTCTGGTACGCTCTGTTACCGTCTCCACCCGACTTCTCCTCCAACACAGGCTGCTCACCGTCTGCAGGCGGAGTAAACATGGGCAGTGTAAACACTACTTCACCACACTACCGGTACTGACTACTAAGTGCGTTCATAGGGTGGTCGAAAATACAAAATGTAATCTCATGGCATTCATAGGGGGGTAGAAAGTACAAAATGCAATCAGATGGGGGTAGAAAGTTCTACGACACGTCCAAACTTTTTATTCGCTCCTTTCAAGGGTATTTCACCTGCCACTGGAAAGGGGCGATTTTTAATGCTTTGTTTTTATAGGAACCAGTGTGGCAGTGTCTTTACGTAGCACAATCGTGCTCCTGATAGACTTCAGGGTACTTCTAGCAGATTTTGGGCCCCAGAAAGGAATCCCCAAAGGCTCTAACAGCAGTTTGTTGGTCGGCTCCCTAAGGGGGACAGACCTATGCGATACTAACGCGAAATCGTCAAATCCTCACATCGTCACATCTTCACATCTTCAAATATTCCCAAGAACGCCGGTCAAAATTGCCGGTTAATCTGACTGGCCTGAAATCTTACCGACTCGTGTTCGATTCCCGTCGGGGACGGATTACCTCTGAGGGCACTTTTTCGCGTACGTATCTCAGGGTTGCGGACTGTGGACGCGGCGTTTTCATTTGTCGTTTCCCTCCTGTCCTGTGGACTCAGTCTAGGGACCTGGAGCATGTCTACGATTTCCCCTTGAAGAATTCGCTTCTTCGTGACTCTCTTAGCTCATTGCATCAGCGCATTGTGCTTGACAAGGAAATCTGCTCTTTCGCACTAGTTCCTGCAGGTTGCGAAGTAGCAACTGTAGCCTCGGGAGTTGCTGCACCTGCCTCCATGGAACTTCGGGAAGTCAGTGAGCTAATACGTCCATTGTCCTTACATGCCACCAAGTTGAATAATAATGCCATGCCATGCTACATTGATTCTTGACACCCCCGATATTAAATTTTACGGATAAGTAAGCAACTGCTTGTGCATCCATCACCAAGGAGGCTGCCACTGCTGCTTGACGAACATTACACCACCCCCGGGGGCGACCTCCTGGGGATCCCCATGGGGACCCGTCAGGGCCCCCTACTATTTGTGGAGACTTCGAAACCTACGTCTCATGAGCCAAACCCGATGATGTCTCTCACAAAGAAAAAAACAAAAACAAACAGACCTCCCCAAATCTGCGTTTGAGATGTGACAAGTAACGCTTTTAACCTTGCCCAGGAATCTTCTCCCATCCTTGGCTAGGATTCCCGGCAAGTATGGCAGACATGAGCATTCAAGTCAGGGCAAGCAGACTTTGGCACTTCGGCACTTGACATATATCCTCTCAACGATCTCGTATCCTCACACCAACTCTCAGCAAGCGACATGCCGTCGCGGGGTCCAACGGGAGTCAAACCGAGTCCAACGAGGATCCAACGGGAGTCAAACGAGGATCTAACGGGGGTCCAACGAGTATAACGGGGATCCATAGGGATTCAACGGGATTCCAAAAGGCCCACTGGAGACACCCGGACACCCACCCGGGGAGGACACATCCTCGTACCTGCCGTCGGACTGACTGTCCCGTCAATTGGGGTCGCCGAGTTGACGCGTTTCGTTTTTTGGGGGGTTCGATTGCGACCGACCCGGGCCCCAAGCATCGTACGTAGACGAGGGTCATCCATTCGGGTTATCCATTCGTTGTAGAATACATGATCTGTGACAAAGTCGAGTCACCGTTATCCTATCCGTCTTTCTCCTGCCTGCTTGTGTCCACCTGAACGGGAAATAGGCCGATACATGCTTCCCTCTCGATCCCATCTCAACACCTCGTAGACTTGACCCTCCTAGTACCCTCTGGGCTGTTGTATGTTGTTGCAGTCCAGAGGTAGCCTGTTAAGCTGAAGAGACTTGACCAACCTCGGGTAATCAAGATACATCTAGACTACTAGGAGGGGCTGTAATAACACGCACTCTCTAGGCAGCAGTCACACAGTGAGTTAGTCAGAGCCTCCCTGTGGTCACCTTTCCCCACCTGGGCAGCCAACACTATGTTGACTGGTTTAAGATATTATTGTACCTCGTGCCACCTATATATATAGACCTTTCAATTACATCTACTCCGTCAATACTTTCTTTTCCACCTGTCCCTCACTGTTTTTCTTTTCGGCTACCAGCACCAGCCTCTAGGCAGCTCCCTGAGACTGCCACTGGGTCGGACCCAAAGATTCCAGGAGCACTGGAAAGCTGACGATAGCAGCTTCTAGGTGACTAGGCGGCTTAAGGTTTGGATGAAGCGAGAGCCCAGGGAGCTGCCTAGAAGCTGCTGCTTTTAGATAAAAAGGAAACTATGCTTTCCCTTCTATTCCATACATTGCATCTTTGTTCTTTCATTTCATACATCCTCACTGCGAAGACATGCACAACCATTCTGCCTCCTATCCTGCTGCCATGCACAAGCTGGCCAAGCCAGGTTCTCTTAAACCCCGAATGTCGGGGCCAAGCCAGGTTCTATTGCAACTCCACTCTCCCCCACACTCTAAATACACGCACACCCATTTCACAACGTCTCCAGCAGCCATTCACAAGCTGGCCAAGCCAGGTTCTATTACACCCCGGATGTCGTGGCCAAGCCAGATTGTGACCAAGCCAGGTTCTATTACACCCCGGATGTTGTGGCCAAGCCAAATTGTGACCAAGCCAGGTTTTATCACACCCCGGATGTCAAGGCCACGCCAAATCATGGCCAAGCCAGATTGTAATCCATCCTGGGTGTCATGTCATCTGAGCCCCAGATTAGGATTGATCTACACTTCTGGGATAATGGGTCACGGTCCTGCTCACCATGGCAGGTGTACATGTGTTACTGCGGGCGCAGCCCCCCATCCAGATGGGACAGTGGGCCACGGTCCTGCTCACCATGACAGGCGTACACGTGTTGCTGTGGGCGCAGCCCCCCATCCAGGTGGGACAGTGGGTCACGGTCCTGCTCACCATGACAGGCGCACACGTGTTGCTATGGGCGCAGCCCCCCATCCAGATGGGGCAGTTGGCCACGGTTCTGCTCACCATGACAGGCGTACACGTGCTGCTGTGGGCGTAGCCCCCCATCCAGATGACAAGCGTACTCCTGTTGCTGTGGGCACAGCCCCCCGTCCAGAAAAAATTACAGGCAGCGATCCCCCACATGCACACTACAGACAGCTGTCACTGACCAAAAGGGGGGCCTTATTGGCCTTGTCCTTAGCCCCCCTACAAGTTGCATGGCCATGGGGGGAAGCTGGAGCTGGCACGGTGGAATCAGCAGTCTCGGTATCATCCACAGCTGACAGTGCCCTCCTCCAACCTCTGGCTGATCTGCCAATGCTTAGGTGAGACAGTCACCCACTTATGCGTATCATATTATGTGTTTGTATGCGTATGTATACTATTGTTATATGAGATATATGTGTATGTATACATGATGTATATAATATATATATGCAAGGTATATTTATATTTGTATGTTTATATAATATATATGTATATATACAGGAGGTATGTAATCTACTTTTTTATATGGGATATATGCGCAGGATGTATATAATATAATATTGCTATTTATATTTACGTGAAGGGTTGTCCATATTGTACTGGTCTCCGGAATTATCCTACCGCACATCATATGATATCCTTATCGTATGATATCGTTCTTGGCCTCCTGATTGGTGCGTATATTTATCTACATTTGTACATTTACATGTTTTCATTCATATTATTGTTAGTTTTCTTCTAAGTGCCTCTTGCCTGGCTTGGGTTAGCCACTGTTTCTTTTTTGGGCTGCGCGTAGCAGCTTCTAGGCAGCTCCCTTGCCCTGTCCTTGGGCCAAACCTGAAGCTTGCTAGTGCATATGAAAGCTGAAATGGCGACATTCCAATGCAGCTGCAAGCTTTGGGTTTGACCCAGTGGCTGGATAATGTGGCTGGCAGGAAGCTGCTATGAGAAGCCCATACAAAACAACAGTGGGGATAGCGCAGGTCTGAACACAGAATCAAGAGGCTGTCAATATGTAATAATAATAATAATAATAATAATAATAATAGTAATAATAATAAATAAAAAAAAATCAAAACAAAAAAACAATATCGACATATACTACAATACACACCTGTTACATGATCAAGCGCAGTGAAGGCCACTAATGATACAGTGTAGAATCATGATACAGTGTAGAATCATGATACAGTGTAGAATCATGATACAGTGTAGAATCATGATACAGTGAAGGCCACTCATGATACAGTGTAGAATCATGATATAGTGTAGAATCATGATACATTGAAGGCCACTCATGATACAGTGTAGAATCATGATACAGTGTAGAATCATGATACAGTGTAGAATCATGATACAGTGTAGAACCATGATACATTGAAGGCCACTCATGATACAGTGTAGAATCATGATACAGTGAAGGCCACTCATGATACAGTGTTGAATCATGATACAGTGTAGAATCATGATACAGTGTGGAATCATGATAAAGTGTAGAATCATGATACAGTGTGGAATCATGATACAGTGTAGAATCACGATACTGTGAAGGCCACTCATGATACACTGTGCATCTGCCACGTGTTCAGGCTGAAGATCTCCCACACTGCAAATTTAGGGGGTGTTCAGTACACTTTTCTGCACCCCTTCGGCACTTCTTTCACCCATAATGCATAATGTCTTCCGCACCCTTTTTTACACCATTACACCCTTTCAACACTTCTTTCACCCATAATGCACCCTGTCAAGCCAAATAAAAGGGTGCCGATGACCCCCCAAATGTATGGGGGTCCTCCGCACCCTTTTTTACACCATTACACCCCTTCGGCACTTCTTTCACCCATAATGCACCCAGTCAAGCCAAATAAAAGGGTGCCTATGACCCCTTAAATGTATGGGGGTCCTCCGCACCCTTTTTTACACCATTACACCCCTTCAGCACTCCTTTCACTCATAATGCACCCGTTCAAGCCCAATAAAAGGGTGCCTATGACCCCCCAAATTAGCAGTGCCGGGACAGTGTAGGACCCGACTGCATTACAATGAAGGTCACCATTGGTGGCAAGGAACCCTATGCCTTTATGGTGGGCTGAATCTGATTTGACAAATCTTATGGCATGCATCTGTCACAAGTTCAGGTTGAAGATCCCCCAGGGCAGTGTGGGACCCTCGACTTGATGGAGACTGAATCTAAACTGACAAATCTTATGACATGCATCTATCACTAGTTCAGGCTGAAGATCCCCCAGGGTAGTGTGGGGCCCGACTACATGGCAATGGAGGTCACCGTTGGTGGCAAGGGCCCCTACGACTTCATTGGGGACTGAATCTGAATTGACACATCTTATGACATGCATGTGTCACATTGGTTGGCCCCGGTGAAAGCAAACGGGCTGGCCCTCTCAACTCCACGCCTCGTAATAAGGCGTACTCTTTATTTATTTATGCATCTGTCACGAGTTCAGGCTGAAGATCCCCCAGGGCAGGGTGGGACCCAACTACATTGCAATGGAGGTCACCATTGCTGGCAAGGGGCCCTACGTCTACATGGGGTACTGAATCTTAATTTGAAAATTTTGATGACATGCATCTATCATGTGTTCAGGCTGAAGATCCCTCAGGGCAGTGTGGGACCCGACTACATTGCAATCAAGGTCACCATTGGTGGCAAGGGGCCCTATGAATTTATGGTGGACTCAGGTCTGACCTTTCAGATCATCTCTCCTCACCTTGCGAAAGAACTTGGCACCCTTCCCTCCATGGGGCAGGTGGACGGGTATGGTGCAGGGGGATCCACCCCCAACTTGAATGTGGTGAGCATACACTTGTGTATGGGTAGGTTGGGCGGGTGGGTAGGTTGGACACTGGTGCGGCTAACAGCATGCATGTGAAGAGCATACGGTTGAAATAATGGATTAGGTGGACTTGCCATCCCTCCATGGGGCAGGTGGGCGGGTATGGTGCGGGGGGGGGGGGGGGGTGGGGGGGGGGGGGGGGGGGGGGGGGGGGGGGGGGGGGGGGTGGGGGGGGGGGGGTGGGGGGGGGGGGGGGGGGGGGGGGGGGGGTTGGGGGGGTGGGGGGGGGGGGGGGTGGGGGGGGGGGGGGCAAACCCACAAACTAGGAGTGAATGTGGTGATCCTGCTCGGGTTGGATTGCGCCGGTCCTGTTTTTTTAACAGGTTTGGTAATCGCACAACGTTCCGGGGGACAGGTAGGAGAGAATGGGGTGTTTATGGTGGTGCAGGGGGGGGGAGTGGTGGTGGGTTGAGAGAAAGGGGGGGGGGGGGGGGGGGGGGGGGGGGGGGGGAAGGAAGTAGGGGACAGAGGGAGGGGGAGAACATGGAGGTTTTTGGGTCAGGAAGGGAAGTCAAGGAGGGCAAGGAGACAGAAAACAGGTGAGGGGGTAGGAAGGAGGACACAGAGAGGGGGATCACTGAGGGATTTAGTGTGGAAGGAGAGAGGGAGGGGGGAAGAAGGAATGAAGGGATGGGGGTAGGTTGGGAGGAGGGTGTGTGTGTGGGGGGGGGGTAGGTAGGGGTGGCCAATTTCCACACGGGATACTCTACACAGACAGACAGACAGACAGACAGACAGACAGACAGACAGATAGACAGACAGACAGACAGACAGATAGACAGACAGACAGACAGACAGACAGACAGACAGATAGACAGACAGACAGACAGACAGACAGACAGACAGACAGGCATGCATATACATAGATACATAGTTACATATACGTTACATTATACGTGTACATGCGTTATACCCCCCCCCCCCCCCCCCCCCCCCCCCCCCCCTCCCTCATATTCAGAGGCCAAGCTGAGCAATTTGGTGCTATCTTGTTTGGCAACACCCAGACTGCAACATACAAACATACATATGCATACATTATACCCCCCCCCCCCCCCCCCCCCCCCCTCCCCCCCATCTCCTATTCAGGTAAAGCCAAGCAATGTTGCGCTTTTTTGTTTGGCAATCCCCAGACTAAAACATACATTATACATTGACATCAATTTACATGCCCCCACCCCCCACCCCCCACCCTCCATCTTCCATTCAGGTCAAGCTAAGCAATGGTGCGCTTTTTTGTTTGGCAATCCCCAGACTAAAACATACATTATACATGGACATCAATTTACATGCCCATACCCCCCACCCCCCACCCTACTCTCCATCTCCCATTCAGGTCAAGCTGAGCATCGCTGCGCTTTGTTGTGGGGAGTTCCCTGCCTCTCCCACATATATCATGCTGGCCCTCCACATTTACATCCCCCCTCCTATTCAGGCCAAGCTGAGCAATGTGGTGCTATGCTGTTTGGCAACCTCCAGACTGCAACATACAAACATACATATGCTTACATTATACCCCCCCCCCCCCCCCCCCCCCCCCATCTCCTATTCAGGCCAAGCTGAGCAATGTGGTGCTATGCTGTTTGGCACCCCCCAGACTGCAACATACAAACATACATATGCATACATTATACACTGCACCCCCCCCCCCCCCCCCCCCCCCCAATCTCCTATTCAGGTCAAGCTGAGCAACGTTGCGTTTCGTTGTGGGGAGTTACCTGCTTCTCCCACATCTACCATGCTGGCCCTCCCCCCCCTTAAGTAGTGTAGCTGTCATCAATTTTCTCCACAAGCACCTCGACCCTCCCCATGACCCTGTGGAGAACATACCCCGCACACCCACTCCACCCCTCCATCTCCCATTCAGGTCAAGCTGAGCAACGTTGCACTCTGTTGTGGGGAGTTCCCTGCCTCTCCCCCATCAACCATGCTGGCCCTCCCACCCTTGAGTGCAGCTGTTCTCAATTTCCTTCAAGAGCACCTTGACCCATCGCATGACCCTGTGGAGGGTATGATAGGGATGGAGGTAGGACACCAGAACCTATGTATGTATGAATGTAAGCTATTTATGTGCATTACCCTGAAGTGGGATTACCCTGATCCCGGTGCGTCCAAGATCACCTCGACCCTTCACATGACCCCGTGGAGGGTATGATAGGGATGGAGGTAGGACACCAGAACCTATGTGTGTATGAATGTAAGCTGTGTATGTGCGTTACCCTGCAGTGTTATTACCCTGATCCTGGTGCGTCCACCAGCACCTTGACCATCTGCATGATCCTGTGGAGGATATGATAGGGATGGAGGTAGGACACAAGAACCTATGTATGTATAAATGTAGCCAAGTATGTATGTGTGTATGTATGTAACCCTACAGTGGGATTACCCTGATCCTGGTGCGTCCACCAGCACCTCGATCCATCGCATGACCCTGTGGAGGGTATGATAGGGATGGAGGTAGGACACCAGCCGGGGCCTCTGTCAATAAAACGATTTGTTAGGTTCATCAGTGCTTGTTGTCGCTTTACCCACTCCTGATATCGAGGTTGGGCAAGTCCCTTTTGCCTGTTTGGCTACCCCTGGACTGTAACATACAGTAGGGTGCAGGTGCAGGGAACAGGTGCAGGTGCAGGGAACAGGTGCAGGATTCATAGCGGCACACCTACTGATGTTGTGGGGCACCAAGAACTTCGTATTTGTGTTACCCTGCAGTGGGTAGGACCATTGTATGTATGTATATATGTATGTTACAGCCCAGGGGTAGGCCAAATAGGCTAGAGTGACCATTACCATTTAAGAACCGAAGAGCTGAGCCCGAGGGGTTCGGGGGGGATTGTACCGAGTTTGGCCGGACACATGCAGCGCCACACAGCGACGGAATGGCGACGGGTCGCACACAAAAAGTGGGCTATCCAGTATGCACACATGTGTTTATGTATGTATGTTAGCCAAACCCCGGTTCAGAGTTAGTTTGAGCCAAACCCCTGTTCAGAGCTATATTTTAACCAACCCCCTGCTCAAAGCTGCAAACAGACACCAGAGTCAGTGAACTGTTCAGAGCTATGTTTGAGCCAACCCCCTGGTCAGTGCTATTTTTTAGCCAAAACCCTGTTCAGAGTTAGTTTGAGCCAAACCCCTGGTCAAAGCTGCAAACAGACGCAAGAGTCAGTGAACTTTTCAGAGCTATGTTTGAGCCAAACCCCTGGTTAGTGCTATTTTTTTGCCAAAACCCTGTTCAGAGTTAGTTTGAGCCAAACCCCTGCTCAGAGCTGCTAACAGACAACATAGTCAGTGAACTGTTCAGAACTATGTTTGAGCCAAACCCCTGTCCGTTTTTTTTAAAGCCAAACTCCTGGTCAGAGCAACTTTAAAGCCACCCCCCTGGTAAAAGCTGCTAACGGACAACAGAGTCAGTGAACTGCTCAGAGCTATTATTGAGCCAGACCCTGGTCAGTGCTATTTGTTTTAGCCAAACCCCTGTTCAGAGCTATTTTTGAGCCAAACCCCTTCTCAGAGCTGCTAACAGACAACAGGGTTAGTGAACTGGTCAGAGCTATTTTTGAGCCGAAGCCCTGGTCAGAGTTAGTTTTAGCCAAACCCCTGTTCAGAGCTATATTTTAACCAAACCCCTGCTCAAAGCTGCAAACAGACACCAGAGTCAGTGAACTGTTCGGAGCTATGTTTGAGCCAAACCCCTGGTCAAACTTGTCAAACCTACACAAATACAGAACTGGTCAGAGCTATTTTTTAGCCACCCCCCTGGTCAAAGCTGAAAACAGACAACAGAGTCAGTGAACTGCTCAGAGCATGTTTTAAGCCAAAACCCAGGTCAGAGTTTTTTGTTTTACCCACCCCCCTGGCCAAAGCTAATTTTGAACCAAACCCCTGCTCAAAGCTGCATATTGACAGCAGAGTCAGTGATCTGCTCAGAGCTTTTTTTAGTCAACCCCCTGGTCAGAGCTATTATTGAGCCAAACCCCTGGCCAAAGTTAACTGACTCTGTTGTCTAGTAACAGACCACAAAGTCAGTGAACTGGTCAGAGCTATTTTTGATCCAACCCCCTGTCCTCTTTTTTAAGCCAAACCCCTGTTCAGAGTTAGTTTTAGCCACACCCCTGGTCAGAGCTTTTTTGTTAGCCCAACCCCTGATCAGAGCTATTTTTAGCCCAAACCCTGGTCAAAGCTAAAAACAGATAACAGAGTCAGTGAACTGTTCAGAGCTATGTATCAGCCTAACCCCTGGTCAGAGCTATGTATTAGCCTAACCCCTGGTCAGAGCTATGTTTTAGCCTAACCCCTGCTCAAAGCTGCAAAAAGACAGCAGAGTCAGTGAATTGGTCAGAGCAAGTTTGATCCAAACCCCTGGCCAGTGCTATTGTTTTTAGCCAGACCCCTGGTCAGAGTTAATTTTAGCCAACCCCCCTGATCAGAACTATTTTTGAATCAAAACCTGCTCAAAAAGACACCAGAGTTAGTGAAGTGCTGAGAGTTTTTTTCTTTTCAGAAAGGGGGTCTTCAGGTAGTGATCCGATATTTTGTGTCTTTCAGGGTTTGGCTCCTGGTAGCGAATCAGTGTTTTTTATTTCAGACTTTTTCAGGCCAAGTTGGTAGCCACAAGTGGCGAACCAAACCTCATTCTGGGATGGTGCGGTAGCACCGTCTGTAGGGCGTAAGCCCGGTGCGAAGCGCCACCACTGTTATTGGGGTTCCGGGAGGCGTAGCTAAGCGATTACAGTAGCTAAGCGATTACAGTAGTTCATCTGAAGGGCCGCCCTGCCAGGCCAGGCCTGGAAGGGTTCAGGGGGCTGGGCGGGGGAGTCTCCTGGTAGCGGAAGAGTTAGCCAAAACGGGGTCCCAGGTAGCGATCGCTGCTGGAAGTGGTAAACAAATCTCTGGAGTCAGTGAAGTGCTGTACCCCTTTTTCACCTCACGACTCCCCCATGCCAGCCCACCACCACCTACAACACCCACACCAACACCACCAACATCAACCCATCAACCCACCACCAACACCAACACCAACCCACCAACCCACCAACCCACCACCACCAACAACATCAACCCACCATCACCAACAACACCAACCCACCAACAACAACAACACCAACCCAACAATACCACCAACACCGCCAACACCGACCCACCAACCCATTAACAACAGCACCGACACCACCCCACCAACCCACCAACAACACCAACAACACCAACAAAACCAACACCGAACCACCAACCCACCAACACAAACAACTCATCAACCCATCAACCCATCAACCCATCAACACCAACAACAACCCACCAACACCAACAAAATCAACCCACCAACCCACCAACACCACCAACACCACCAACACCAACCCACCAACAACACCAACACCGCCAACACCGACCCACCAACCCCACCAACAACAACAACACAATGATACCAACCCACCAACAACACCAACAACACCAAGAACACGGACACCAACCCACCAACCCACCACCAATCCCACCAACCCACCAAAACACCAACTCACCAAACCACCAACCCAACATACACCACCAACCCCACCAACCCACCAACACCAACTCACCAAACCACCAACCCACCATACCACCACCAACCCCACCAACCCACCAACACCAACTCACCAAACCGCCTAACCACCAACCCACCACCAACCCCACCAACCCACCAACACCAACTCACCAACCCACCAACCCACCACCAACCCCACAACCCACCAAACACCAAACTCACCAACCACCAACCCACCAACCCAACCCCCACCCTCCCACCAACCCACACAACCAACTACCAACCACAAACCCACCACCAACCCCACCAACCCACCAACACCAACTCACCAACACACCAACACACCAACACACCACCAACCCCACCAACCCACCAACACCGACTCACCAACTCACCAACCCACCAACCCACCAACCACCAAACCCACCCAACCCACACCAACCCACCAACACACCACCACCAACCACCAAAACCACCCAACACACCACCAACCCCCAACCCCCACCCAACCCCACAAGGACCAACTCACCAACCCACCAAACCACCAACCCACCACCAACCCCACCAACCCACCAACACCAACTCACCAACCCACCAACCCTCCACCAACCCCACCAACACACCAACACCGACTCACCAACCCACCAACCCACCAACCCACCACCAACCCCACCAACCCACCAACCCACCAACTCACCAACCCACCAACCCACCACCAACCCCACCAACACACCAACACCAACTCACCAAACCACCAACCCACCAACACCAACAAAAAGAACAATAACAATCCACCAACCCACCAACTCACCAACACAAACCCACAAACCCACACACCCACAAACCCACAAACCCCATGACCATTTACAAAAACAACACAAAACCACCAACCCACCAACCCACCAACAACAACACTACTACCACCACGCAGGTGATTAAGCTGTTCGACACCGATTTGGACTTCCCCAATAATCGCGTCCAATTGCAGCCGACTGTAAACTGTCCTACCCCCATGCCTCTACAAAATGTCAACCCACCATCCCACCAACCCACCACCAACACCAACAACAACACCAACCCACCACTACTACCACCAACCAGGTGCCAAAGCTGTTTGACACCGATTTGGACTTCACCACCAACAAGAGCGTCCAACTGCAGCCGACTGTAAACTGTCCTACCCCCATGCCTCTACAAATGTCAACCCACCATCCCACCAACCCACCACCACCAACAACACCAACACCAACCCACCACTACTACCACCAACCAGGTGCCAAAGCTGTTTGACACCGATTTGGACTTCACCACCAACAAGAGCGTCCAACTGCAGCCGACTGTAAACTGTCCTACCCCCATGCCTCTACAAAATGTCAACCCACCATCCCACCAACCCACCACCACCAACAACAACAACAACACCAACCCACCACTACTACCACCAACCAGGTGCCAAAGCTGTTTGACACCGATTTGGACTTCACCACCAACAAGAGCGTCCAACTGCAGCCGACTGTAAACTGTCCTACCCCCATGCCTCTACAAAATGTCAACCCACCATCCCACCAACCCACCACCACCAACAACAACACCAACCCACCACTACTACCACCAACCAGGTGCCAAAGCTGTTTGACACCGATTTGGACTTCACCACCAACAAGAGCGTCCAATTGCAGCCGACTGTAAACTGTCCTACCCCCATGCCTCAACAAAATGTCAACCCACCATCACCACCATCACCACTTACAACAACAACAAAACAAAACCACGAACCCACCAACCCACCACCACCAACAGCAACAACAACCCACCAACCCACCACCACTACCACCACCAAGGTGCTAAAGCTGTTCGACACCAATTTGGACTTCCCCACCGACCTCATCCGACTGTCAACTGTCCTACCCCCACGCCTCTCCAAATGTCAACCCACCACCCAGGTGCTAAATCTATCTGGCACCGATTTGGACATCCCCAAGAAGCGCATCTGACTGTGCCCCCCTGTACTGCCTCCAATCTGGCCGCCTTACAGGGCCTAGTCCAGTTGCCTGCAGCAGTACAATAGTGATACCCTTTGCATGGCCCATGTCAACGCACCACCACCAACACAAATCCACCAACCCACCACGACCACTACCACCACCACTAACAACAACAACAGCAACAACAACAACAACAACAACAACCCAACTCACCAACCCACTAACACACCACTACTACAACCACCAAGGTGCTAAAGCTGTTCGACACCGATTTGGACTTCCCGAACAAGCGCATCGGACTTTGGCCTCCCGGTACTTCCTCCAAGCTGGCCGCCTTACAGGGCCCAGTCCAATTGCCTGCAGCAGTACAATAGTGATACCCTTTGCATGGCCCATGTCAACGCACCACCACCAACACAAATCCACCAACCCACCACGACCACCACCACCACCACTAACAACAACAACAACAACAACAACAACAACAACAACAACAACAACAACAACAGCAACCCAACTCACCAACCCACTAATCCACCACTACTACCACCACCCAGGTGCTAAAGCTGTTCGACACCGATTTGGACTTCCCCATCAAGCGCATCCGACTCTGGCCCCCCGGTACTGCCTCCAAGCTGGCCGCCTCAGAGGGCCTAGTCCAATTGCCTGCAGCAGTACTGAACGAAACCGGTGTGATTGGAATTCGGGCGACTGCTGTACCAGCTGACACATCTTCGAAGGTGCGATGCACTGCACTGCACTGCACTGGGCTGCGCTTAACTGCACTGCACTGCACTGCACTGGGCTGCGCTTAACTGCACTGCACTGCACTGCACTGCACAGCATTGCACAGCACTGCACTGCACTGCACTGCGCTGCGCTTAACTGCACTGCACTGCACTGCACTGCCTTTGTTGGGATGATCGGCCTAGGAACCATTAGGCTACAGGAGCAATCAATACGTACTGTTAAGGTATGGCCACTGATACCACTGCCCCCCCCTGCATTCAAAATGCAAAATGCAAAATGCAAGGTCAACTATAGAGTTGTGGCCACTGATACCATCGCCCCCACTGCATTCAAAATGCAAAATTCAAAATTCAAAATGCAAGATCAACTTAAAGTCATGGCTACTGATACCATCGCCCCCCTGCATTCAAAATGAAAAATGAAAAATGAAAAATGCAAGATCAACTGTAGAGTAATGGCTACTGATACCATTTCCCCTACTGCACGCACTAAGCCTCCCCCCCCCACACCCACACACACACACACACACACCCCACACACACAAACACGATGCACTCAGACTATCCCCGCAGCGCCCGTTCAACCCTTTGTTGGGATCCTTCGCATCGGAGCTACTACCTCAGCCATCACACCTGAAGCAAGAGCAAACATTTGGCTGTCACTTCATGCATCCACTTACAGACTTCCCCCACCCACCCACCCACCCACACACACACACGCACCCCTCTCCACACATAAACACACCCTATCCCCCCCCCCCCCACACACACACACACGCACACCCAACCCACCCCCTACCCACCCACCCACCCACCCCTCACACACACCCAAACACCAACCCCCCCTCCAACACACCCACCCCCACCCACCCACCCCCAAACACACCATGCACTCAGACTACCCCTGCAGCGCCCGTTCAACCCTTTGTCGGGATACTTGACATCGGAGCTACTGTTTCAGCCATCACCCCTCAAGCTGCGCAGCTCTTGGGAATGCAGTTCGGAGCAGACGGGTCTTTGGCTGGTTCTGATAGCAGTATTGTCATTCTGGGTATGGATGGCAATCCGCAGAAGCTTCCAACCAAGATGCTTGGATTCTCTTTCTTTGGTAGGTTCCTTTTTCTCTCACGCTCTGCTGGACACGTTCCCATGCAGTGTGAGGAAGATAGAAGTAGTGTGATTGTCAGTATGGATGGTAACCCAAGGAAGCTGCCAACCAAGATGCTTGGATTCTCTTTCTTTGGTGAGTTGATGAGTGCCTACTTTAGGCGAGCACTGTTTTGGGGGGGGGGGGGGGGGGGGGGGGGGGGGGGGGGGGGGGGGGGGGGGGGGGGGACTACGCACGGCAGCTTCCAACCATCTCCATTAGTCAAACATAGATGCTTTGGTTTTCTTTCTTTGGTGAGTTCCTTTCTGTCTCACGCTCTGCTGGAAAGTCCCCATGCGATTTCTGAAGTCTCCCTTGACTCTGGCAAGCCGGGGGCACATTTGAGTTCAGTAGGGCGCCAGGAAGGGAATGGAGCTAGGAGCAGACGGGTTTTTGGCTGGTTCCGATAGCAGTATTGTCATTCTCGGTATGGATGACAACCCGCAGAAGCTGCCAAACAAGATGCTTGGTTCTCTTTCTTTGGTGAGTTGATGAGTTGCCTACTATAGGCGAGCACTGCTTATTTCCAGGGCTACGCACGGCAGCTTCCAACCAGATCCATTAGTCGAACATAGATGCTTGGGTTCTCTTTCCTTGTTGAGTTGATGAGTTTCGTACTATAGGCGATCACTGTCTATTTTGGGGCTATGCATGGCAGCTTCCAACCAGCTCCATTAGTCGAACATAGATGCTTGGGTTCTCTTTCTTTGGTGAGTTGCCTACTATAAGCGAGCACTGCTTATTTTGGGGGCTACGCACGGAAGCTTCCAACCAGCTCCATCAGTCAAACATAGATGCTTGGGTTCTCTTTCTTTGGCGAGTTGCCTACTATATGCGAGCACTGCTTATTTTGGGGGCTACGCACGGAAGCTTCCAACCAGCTCCATCAGTCAAACATAGATGCTTGGGTTCTCTTTCTTTGGCGAGTTGCCTACTATATGCGAGCACTGCTTATTTTGGGGGCTACGCACGGAAGCTTCCAACCAGCTCCGTCATTCAAACATAGATGCTTGGGTTCTCTTTCTTTGGCGAGTTGCCTACTATATGCGAGCACTGCTTATTTTGGGGGCTACGCACGGAAGCTTCCAACCAGCTCCGTCATTCAAACATAGATGCTTGGGTTCTCTTTCTTTGGCGAGTTGCCTACTATATGCGAGCACTGCTTATTTTGGGGGCTACGCACGGAAGCTTCCAACCAGCTCCGTCATTCAAACATAGATGCTTGGGTTCTCTTTCTTTGGCGAGTTGCCTACTATATGCGAGCACTGCTTATTTTGGGGGCTACGCACGGAAGCTTCCAACCAGCTCCATCATTCAAACATAGATGCTTGGGCTCTCTTTCTTTGGCGAGTTGCCTACTATATGCGAGCACTGCTTATTTTGGGGGCTACGCACGGAAGCTTCCAACCAGCTCCATCAGTCAAACATAGATGCTTGGGTTCTCTTTCTTTGGCGAGTTGCCTAGTATAGGCTACCACTGATTATTTTGGGGGCTATGCATGGCAGCTTCCAACCAGCTCCATTAGTCAAACGTAGATGCTTGGGCTCTCTTTCTTTGGTAAGTTCCTTTCGGTCTCACGCTCTGCTGGAAACGTTCCCATGCAGTGAACTTCAAACATTCTGCTTACTTGTTCTGCTCACAGGGATTTGTTTTTCAAATCTGGAAGTGGGATGTTTTTAGCTTTTTATGGTTTTAGGCCTCCTCCAGGGACAGCGTTCTATGTGATTTTCTAGCTTTGTACAGCTTTTATAGCCTTTTATAGCCTTATATTTTGTACAGCTTTTATAGCCTTTTATAGTTATTTAGGGCCATTAAGGGGGGGGCTTTTTTTCTTTTTTTATAGCGATAATTTTGCTAAAACGGGGTCAAAATTAGCGATCGCTATGTATAGCGGGAAAATGAATCCCTGCTGCTCACCGTTTTCGTCCGGCCTATTCAAAAGTATGTTTGTCCAGGGGCAGTTAATTAGGCTAAAGGAATATACACCAACAAGACCTTCACAGTCTCCCCCGTCCATGCACCAATGTATGTTTGTATGTATGTTATAGTCCAGGGGTAGGACAAATAGGCTAAAAGGACTTGCCCAACCGTGACAGGAAGGGCTAAAAAGAAAAGGCACTGATGAACTGAACCCCCTACAACCGTTGTGCAATTTACTCTCTACCTATCGACTCGTGTAACACGAGTGGATAGTATAACATCATATCAATAATGGTGACTTTCCCCAGCTGTGGCATACGGGAGGGTCTCCTAAACACCACGCCCCTCCAGGCGTTATATTTTTTCATATTAATAAATGTCCAGGTAACCTGGTGACGTGGTATAACATAATATATATACATGTGCAGGTGACGTGGTATAATATCATATCAATAAATGTGCAGGTGACGTGGTATAACATCAAATCAATAATGGTGACTTTCCCCAGCTGTGGCGTACGGGAGGTTCCCCTTAACACCACGCCCCACCAGGCGTTTTATTTTTTCATGTCAATAAAAAAAATGGGATAACATTATATCAATACATGTGCAGGTGACGTGGTATAACATCATAATTATATTGTAGAATTAAATTATCACTGTAGCACGAACTCTGGGCCCCCGTCGGTAAAACGATTGTTTGGGGTTCAGTTCTTTATCAGTGCCTTTTCTTGTTAAGCCCTTCTATACGCTTGGGCAAGTCTATTTGGCCTACCCCTGGACTGTAACATACATACAATGTATCAATAAATGTGCAGGTGGCGTGGTGAAGGGTAAGGATGGGCGGCTACGCTTCAACCCACCCCCTGCCGACTGGACCCCATGGGACCCAGTTCTTGCCACTGTTGGGGAGCTGCCTGGTTTTTCTTCTATCCTAGGCGATGGTTTAACACCCTATAGGGGGCCTGCTGCTCTCATCGGACTTGATGTTCTGTCACAGCGGAGGGTAGGCTTGGGCGCAGCCCCCAAAGACTCGACTGACCGGCGGAGGGATGTTTTTGTATCTAGGGCATGAAGAGCATGGCGATTTTGGTTTCACAATATCGTATGATATATGGTACAAGATCGTGCTGTCACAACGGAGGGTAATTTTGGGCGCAGCCACCTGAGACTTCGCTGACCAACGGAGGGATGTGTTTGTATTGAGGGCATAAAGAGCATGGCAAGTTCGGTTTGGTTTGGTTTGGTTTGGTTACATGTAGGTTTATAAAGTAAGATATTGTGGATACATGCATACATATATATTGTATGGTATATCGTAAGATATCGTACTGTCACAACGAAGGGCAATCTTAGGCACAGCCACAAAAGACTGGGCAGAACTGCGGAGGGATGTGGTTGCATTGAGGGCATAAAGAGCATGGCAAGTTTGGTTTGGTTTGGTTCGGTTACATGTAGGTTTATAAAGTATGGTATTGTGGATATATACATACATATATGTTGTATGGTACATCGTAAGATATCGTACTGTCACAGCGGAGGGCAGTCTTGGGCACAGCCACAAAAGACTGGGCAGAACTGCGGAGGGATGTGGTTGCATTGAGGGCATAAAGAGCATGGCAAGTTTGGTTAGGTTTGGTTTCATGTAGGGTTATGAAGTACGATATTGTAGATTCATACACATATCTATTGTATGATATCGTGCTGTCACAGAGGAGGGTAGTCTTGGGCGCAGCCACCAACGACTCGGCTGGACCGCGGAGGGATGAGTTTGTATCGAGGGCACGAAGAGCATGGCAAGTTTGGTTTGGTTTGGTTACATGTAGGGTTATTAAGTACGATATTTTGAAGACATACACACGTATATATTGTATGATGATGAACAGTGAACCTGAATTGGTGGATAAAAACTCCAGTTTGAAGCTGGACATGATTCTTTTAAACGATGGAAATACTTAGTACAATTTATACACAAATGTGATAATACTCGCACAATTAGATTATCATCCAAGCTGAGGTGGTGTTTTAATTATATTGTAAAATTAAATGATCACTGTAGCATGAAATCAGGGCACCCGTCGGTAAAACAATTGTTTGGGGGTAAGTTAATCAGTGCTTTTTCTTTTAAAGCTCTTCCTTTACGGTTGGGCAAGTCCCTTTAGCCTATTTGGCCTACCCTTGGACTGTAACATGCATACATACAGTATGCCGAATGGAGTTTTTCAGCCTTTTCGTGTGTCTACCCGGGTCTACCATAAGCTGAATGGATTTTCCAGCCTCGAAATATCAAGAAATACATTAAGAATATGTTGTTTTGCTACAGTTTGGTGATACAGTATACTGCATCCACGGTTACAATCATTTCTAATGAAAAGACCTACACGAAAATGAAAGCAGCACAATAGCCATATCCATATTGGCCACCTCAGAGCCGCTGGCCAATATGGATTTAGAAGTGGTAGGGGTACTGCAGATGCATCATTCATTCTTAACCATATTGTAGATAAATATAGAGAAAAGAAAAAACCACTCTTTGTGGCTTTTGTTGATTTCAAGAAGGCTTATGATTGGGTCAACAGAGACTTGCTATGGGATTGCTTAGCAAGGCTAGGAGTCAAGGACCCCTATCTCAGTATTCTGAAGTCCATGTATAATCATGTTGTTTTCCAAGTTCGCCTACATGGGGACATTGGATCCTCCTTTCCATCCCTTGTAGGAGTTAAACAAGGAGACCCCCTATCCCCACTCCTATTCGGTCTGTTCATTGATAGAATTGAATCGTTCCTCCAATCCAAGCTCCCAAATGTAGGGGCTGAGCTTAGGGGAAAGATTCTGCAACTGTTACTTTATGCTGATGACCTAGCTATAATGGCAGAATCCCCGGCAGATATGCAAGCGATGCTTGACTGCCTGAGAGATTTCTGCGAGGCTACTAAGATGGCTGTGAATATAAAGAAAACTGAGATTGTCGTTTTCAACAAACAATTCTGTGATGAGGCCCGCATGGATCCTGATTACAAATTTGTCTATGATGGAGCACAACTTTCTACAAAGTTATCTTTTATCTACTTGGGATCCCTCTTTGTGGATGGTGACTCAAGCAATCGTGCAAAAGCTGCTTTTTCTAGGATGCTCACTAAGGCCCAAAAGGCACACCACATGCTTCGTAGGCGATGCCATACTATGGAGATATACAATATTGATATTCTCACCCACCTGTTTGATTCTCTTGTACAACCTATCCTGAATTTTGGCTGTGAGGTGTGGGCTCCTTCTATTCTGAACAACACACTTATCTCAAATGACCATGCTTGTGAGAAATGGCATAGAGGTATACTTAAACAAATGTTGGGTGTTTGCCAATCTACTACATCTAATATTATCATGGAAGAGCTGGGTAGAACCCCGTTGTGTTTTGCTTGGCTTAAACAAGCTTTGCGCTTCTGGAACAAGACCATACATAAAGAACCTGAGGATCTCATTAGAATGGCTCTTGAGGAATCTTTTGACTCCAACACTGGCTGGGTTCATGACTTGCGTTGTGCTCTCCACAAGCTAGGATCCAGTAAAAACATCAACATTTTGGAGGCTGTCGATGTCGAAGGTATTATGTCTGAAGTTTTTGAGTCATGGAGGTTTAAGTACCCAAGCGACACCAATGCAGTTAGAGACATCCCTGATGAGAGAAGGGTTGGCTTTAAACGCCTCCGATACCAAAAATGGTTCGCAGCCAACAGCAATGATGAGAATGGCTTGATTCCCTTTACATCCGCCTTACATAAGCAGGATCAGATTCGTTCTATAGCACAGTTTAGAATGGGTTCCCATTGGCTGAACACAGAAAGAATGAGGGTGGTGGATAGAGCACACATCCCTCGCTCAATGAGACACTGTCAAATGTGTGGGTTCCAAAAAACTGAGGATGAAATGCATATGTTTGAGTGCCCTTTTTATAATGATATTCGCCTCCGCTACCAGAATCTGTTTACAGATATTTATAGGCATGTCCATGAGGATACCGACTTAACCGTATGGAATGTGGAATTCTGCGATTCCACATTCAGAACCTTTATGAATGGAAATGGCACTAAGTCTTTTTGGAGCAACCTAGCCGACTATCTTTCTACTTGTAGAAGAGCAAGACAGGAAGCCCTGGACTGCTTAGTGGCACCGTAATTTATTATCCCTTTTTTTTCTTCTTGAGACTTCTCATTTGTTAGCTTCTTACCTCCGCCACTGTAAGTGGTTGAGATCTGGGTCCTGCTCTAAGGGGTTTAATACCTACGCCACCAAAACGGTGGTTGGGAGTTTGGTTTGTTTGTCCTCGACACACCCCTGATGTAATGGGGTTTTTTGCTTTGTGGGTGCTTTTTCTTTTTGTTTAAAGCACAGAGTCTCATACACCCTCGCGGTGTCAAGTAGACTTTAACATGTAATGTAATGTAATGTAATGTAATAGCACAGCCTGCCTACCATCCAATTTTATAACAGGAAGCATGAGGGTTTTTGAGGCACCCCAGCAAACCTGGATAAAAAATTAGGAACAGTCCAGTAAAGAAAGCGAACTAGAGGCGGAAAGAGGAGGAGGAGCATAACATTTTGATAGAGAGGATATTGTTACATACTCAGCAAAAATCATTGCTGAGACCGTAAAGCACTGGGCATCCAAATTTGAAGAGAGAGGATTCGTTACATAAACTCAGCAAATCATTGCTGAGACAGGACAGCTGGACAGCCTGACAACCATAAAATTTTATAACAGGAAGCAAAATAGAAGATTACAATGGCCACTTATCCTGGCAGTGGAAACACCACCGCCCCCGAGGGAACGGACTCCGAACATCACTGTCTTCCGGCAGTGGGGATCGAACTTCTCCCGTTTGGCGTGAGCACGAGATGTTTTAGCCGTTACAGAAATCCAAAAACAGATTCACTAACAAAAAATCGGAGCATATCGCACCCCTTGTATCTAACCGAATTGCTTCGGTGGCCGTGCAGTTATGGCGATTGACTAGAAATCAATTGGGTTCTCCACGACAAGTTCGAATCCTATTCGAACCGTTTTCATAGGAGTTGGGCTGACGACAAGCCTATCAAGTCTCGGTTATATGTACTACCTCATGTATCACACATTTTTAACGCCCACCCAAAAAGTAATAATCAAGTGTTGTCAACTTGACACTTATCCCTAAAACAACTGAGGAGGGCTGACCCCCCCCCCCCCCCCCCCCCCCCTAAATATGAATAAGAGCCACGACTTATTACACATGGATTCTGGTAATGTCATTTTTTCACTTTGGCGCACACAGTGGCATCCTCAGAATTCCCAAACAGGGACTGTGTGATAGCCAACAGCAGGCAGCTCAAGGTTCTGAAGTCTGAACTATTCACCCCCTGCCTTACCCGTGACTGCATTATTACATTGCGTTGTAATATTGACTCACATGATAGATTGAATGGTTAAATTGGCTCATATGATACATTGCATTGTAACATTGACTCACATGGTACAGCGCATTATTACATTGTGACTGCCCACTTGGCACTTGCTTAGAACTTGTCCAGGTAAAATTGTATGCTCGACTACGGTAGTAAGAGGTCGTTCACACGGGACTGGTTTGGGTTTGGGTTAAGGGGTAGTTGGGCGTTTCTGTCGTACATCCAAACCTTTTTTTCGTTCACACGGGAAAAAGTTGACGCGTTTGGGTCAAATTAGTTAACCAAATGCTAGCCCAAACCCAAACCCAAACGTGCCCCCCCCCCCCCCCCCCCACGTTTGGGTTATGATTATGGTTATGTCGCACACGTGTTGTTCGTTGTTTCTGTTGCGATAAATTGCGCCGCATTTCCTTCAGCCGCTTGTTTTCGAAACCGTCCTCCCTTTCGCGCCATCTATAATATTCACTGCGCTGTATGGAGGGGTCCGATCTGGATGGGCCGCCACCTGCAGATCCACGCCAGCATGAGATGCAGCAGTAGCAGCGTGATACACAGTATGAGGAGACGCAGTTTACGCCTTCCTCACATTATCGCCAGAGCCTGCTTGATTTGAGCGCTCCTTCTGCGAATCGGCAATTCAAAATGTTCAAACTTTTCCAACTGACAAGAAGCTCTGGAATGCCGTCCGAACGAAATTCATGGGTTTGGGCGGATTTGGGCTAACCTCGGCTAATCTTCGGCTAACCCCCTATGACGCGGCAGGTTAACATCAAACCAAACCCTAAACCCAAACCTGTCCCGTGTGTACGACCTCTAAACACATATTGCCACAATTTCCAACGCTGGCAAGAATTTTAAACTTAAATTTAAATTGTTACATATGTGTAATACAGTTACTCACAGGACGTGAAATTAAGGACACCATAGCGTAAGAAATTAAAAAAGTCCATACCTGCATGACAGTCTAGAAAAGGTAGATATTGTACATTTTGCCCCCCAAAAAGCTCCAAGTGTGCACAACAGGGTACTTCAAATGGCCGAATTGGCCAGCGCTTTAGCGCACTTGAAAACAAAAAAAATGCGCTTTGTAGTGCAAAATGCGCAAAAATTGCTTGCAGCGCCCACAAGGGGTTGCAAAAAACTGCGCTTAAAGCGCAGAGGGGGTCAAAAAGTCAGCGCTCAAAAGCGCAAAAGCGCGCGCTTTGAATTACCCTGGTGCACAAATATCATGTTCCAGGAGTCTTGCACAAGACAGAAAAGCAGTCCCTTTTGCAGGTCACTAGGTTGAACCCTCCCAGCATATTTTACGTGTGGTGGTGGATTTGGTGTAGAAGTTGAGGATATCACCCTTTTAAGAGGAGATTTTGCCTACGCAAGGACTTTTCCAGCCCAATAGCCCATACAGGCTGGCACACCGACTCGCAGCAGTTGGAATGAGGGTCAGAATCGCGCAGTTTCTGACAATTGAACTTCAGGCAATGTGATGGTTGGCACAATTTGATGGCAACAGATCGATTCCCTGGCTCGATCTGTGCACTGTGGAGCACGCGGCAGTCACTTTCGTACGATCATGTATCCTCGGTACTTATGGGCAGCTTTCGCCATAGGCCATGCCAGGAGGTGAAACTGCTATGTAAACTCCGGAAATTGCTTCGCGTTTCCCTTGGGCGTACCTACATATACCCCCTCCCCACACCCCACCAACAACGGATGCTAACACGGGCCAGACCCCATCAGGGACCCCATCTATCCCTTTTTCTATCCCGTCCACCAGGAACAAAGCGCGAATCTTCACGCAGGTCAGTTCCCTCTCCCACGCGTGGGCCCACGTCCATACACGCTGCTCGCGGCTGCACGCGGCTACACGCCCCCCCCACAAACCCACGCACGCGCCTTTCCACGTCCTCACCTCCCCTGCCAGGCTGGTGACTAGCTGCATTATGACACCTTTCCGGGGTCTGAACGGACTTAATTACAACTAACAATTGTACTGCAGTAATTAAGTCCGGTACAATTGTTAATTAAGAAAGGTACGTCACGTGCGGCACAGCGCTCTCTCTTGGGCAGGCCAGATCTTCTCATCCGCTCCGTTACCACTGGCAGACATCGCCATCGCCTGCAGGGCGCGCCTGCCGCCTGTCAAGAGCGCATTGCTGGATTGGATGACCTGACAGTTCGTAGTAATCTTCAAGCTAAGGACGGTGAGCTAAGGACGGTGAGCTAAGGAGCCTAGTCGACCAAGACTAAGCCACGCCAGCCGACCTTACATTTGAGATTTTTTTACTATTCTGCCTCTGCCGCCTCCGGTCCTCTTGCAAATCGCTGTTAATGCGTTTTGTTCCCCTCGTCATAGTCGACCCCTCTTCCGCATTGTATTCCTTTTCTCAACCCCAACTCCGAATAGCAGTTTGTTTATTTTCTGCAGCCGTCCTACAAGTCGCAATTCCGCCAGTGGCGTTCTACTTCAAAGCGTGAGCGGTTGGTGCATCCAGCTAGGTATCCAGCCAGGTACGTGTGTCGCCATGAGATGGAGAAGAATTACGCTCCGCAGGGGCGTGGGTTAAGTGAAAGACGTCGTCTAGACGACGTAGGCACCGGTAGTGCCTCCATGCCATACAATCATGCCTGCCTCTCCTCAAGTTGTTTGCTCATGTTACCATAGCATGGTTACTTCAACAGGATGCATACATATCGTGTCAAGGATCATCATCATATACTGGGGGTTGGTAGGTGGGGGGGTTGATGCACCACCACCACCACCACACACACACACACCTCCACCTCCTCCTCCCCCCCCATCAATACACAAGAATAGCCTTCAGCCTGTTAGCTACTCGGCTTGGTGATCTTCACTCAACCCCTTGTCAAAACAAAACAGCGAAACCCAGCTTGAAATACCCATTTTACAGCTTGCACCCTGTTAAGGATGTTGTACAGGTGTGAAGGATGTTTAGCACCCTTTAAAGTACACCATTTGCTAAAAATGTAGGTTTTAAACAGGTGTTCACTCCCCGAACACCTGTTTAACAACCCGAGCAGGGTCAGGCTACCGAAGGGTTACCCCCTCACGAATACAAAACAGTGAAACATAGCTTGATTTACATAACATGACATTGCATTGTCATCGACAGGCCATCGTTGGCCCAAGACAAGCCCGCTCCACAACATCCGGGAGGGGTCTTCCATCAAATCCTCAGAAACAGAAAGGCAATGTTGCAGCATGCAAGCATGATTGCCAACACTAACTGCAGTTCTCCATGTTTACAACCCTGAAAATGTCCACTAAGAGCGGGATAGGTGGGCAAAAATGGCTCTCCACACACAAACGTTAGTTATATGTAGGGGTTGGCAATATGATATCATATGATATCATGTCATCATATGATATCATATGGTGCCGGTGGTCTGACTAGGTAACTTTGGCCTGGGCCATCATATCATATGATATTAAATCATATGATTTTTGTATGATATCATACTTGTCTTTGGTCAACATCATATTATTTGCCGTACTCTAGTTATATGTCCCTAGTTTTGATCAGCAACGTATGCCGCATGGGCAGCACACACAGCCAACAATGCTCATGATCAGGATGAAGCAGTCTGAACTAGCAAAATCAACATGAACTTCAACTTGGTTACGTAGCCCCAGCCAGCAATTCGCCTGCTCGCCGTCTTCAAACAGCCGATAATGCTCTCCTGATCAGAATGAAGCAACAAGAACTAGCAAAAGCAGTCTGAACAATAAAAAGCAACAGAAGCAGAATAAAGATTCACAGAAGCATGAATCTAGGGGAAGTCGTTGATACCTTTGCTTCTGAACCAGCAGGTTCTCATGGACAGCATGACAGCAACCCACACCAGTCATGACAGCAACCCACACCAGTCATGACAGAAACCCATACCAGTCATGACAGAAACCCATACCAGTCATGACAGCAACCCCCACCAGTCATGACAGCAACCCACACCAGTCATGACAGCAACCCACACCAGTCATGACAGCAACCCACACCAGTCATGACAGCAACCCACACCAGTCATGACAGCAACCCCCACCAGTCATGACAGCAACCCATACCAGTCATGACAGCAACCCCCACCAGTCATGACAGCAACCCCCACCAGTCATGACAGCAACCCATACCAGTCACGACAGCAACCCACACCAGTCATGACAGCAACCCACACCAGTCATGACAGCAACCCACACCAGTCATGACAGCAACCCACACCAGTCATGACAGCAACCCACACCAGTCATGACAGCAACCCCCACCAGTCATGACAGCAACCCATACCAGTCATGACAGCAACCCACACCAGTCATGACAGAAACCCACACCAGTCATTACAGAAACCCACAACAGTCATGACAGCAACCCACAGCAGTCGTGACAGCAACCCACCTGAGCAGCCTTTTTACTATTATGAGCATGCATGGGCATGCAGAACAATACAGGGCATGCATCATCACTGCACACTTAAAGTCACAGGGTACAAGCAATAAAGTGATGAGGTTATGCTGATGAGAGGGTGACAGCAGATTCTGATTGCTTAAAGTGTAACTAGTCACTCAAGCATTGCCTGCATAAGAAAAAGAAGGAGAAGAAGAAGAACTCTTTTCTTCAGGAGTGTGGGTTAAGGAAAAGACATTGCCTAGTCGTCGTCGATACCATCTCTCACTCACACACTGCCTGAAAAAGAATAAGAAGAATTGGGTTCTGCAGTAGCGTGGGTTCAGGAAAAGACATTGCCTAGTCGTTTTCGATACCATCTCTCGCTCACTCACTGCCTGAATAAGAATAAGAAGAATTGGGTTGCGCAGTAGCGTGGGTAGAGGAAAATACATTGCCTAATCGCCGTTGATACCATCTCTCACTCACTCACTGCCTGAATAAGAGTAAGAATAAGAAGAATTGGGTTGCGCAGTAGCGTGGGTAGAGGAAAAGACATTGCCTAGATGACGTCGATACCACCTCTCACTCACTCAATCCCTGAATATGAATAAGAGGAATTGGGTTTTGCAGGAGTGTGGGTTAAGAAGGGAAAGGCATTGCCTAGACAACGTCGATACCATCTCTCACATACTGATTGCCTCAATAATAATAATAAGAATTGGGTTCCGCTGGAGTATAGGTTAAGGAAAAGACATTGCCTAGACGACGTCGATACCATCTCTCACTCACTCACTGCCTCTCATTTTCTTAGGTGTTAACCAACTTAGGATAGCGGCTTGTACTGCTTGCTTGCCTAGCTTTATTCTGTGTGATTCCAAGTTTCCTTACGTATCATCATCAGCAGCAGCACCGATAGCGACAGCACCAACACCGGCAGCAACAGCAGCTACAGCAGCGACAACAGCAGCACCGACAGTGACAGCACCAGCACCGGCAGCAACAGCAGGAACAGGTGGCGGTTAGAGGGCAGAATGGGGGACGAGAAGCCGCCCCGCAAGTCGAAGCGGGGCATGAAGCGTGACGAGCGGGAGGAGCGGAAGGCGCTGGAGCAATCTAAGAAGCCTCGTATGGAGGCGAAGGAGGGGGGCAAGGCGGTGGCGGCGGCAGAGCCTCTGCCCCCTAGGGTCCAACCAGTAGCTGTGGCCAGCCCACCCTTTAAGGCCGAGGCGCCCAAGACGTTACTCCCTCAGGGAGAGGGGCATGAGGTATTCTTCAAGTACCTTCCGTACAGGTACAAACTCATACTAGTGATGGTGGTGGTGGTGGGTACTAGTGGTGGTGGTAGTGGTGGTGGTGGTTGTTGTGATGGTGGTGGAGGGTACTAGTGGTGGTGGTGGTGGTGGTGGGTACTAGTGGTGGTGGTGGTGGTGGTGGGTACTAGATTTGGTGGTGGTGGTGGCTTGTTGTGGTGGGTGGTGAGGTACTGTGGTGGTGGTTGTGTGGTGGTTACTAGTGTGGTGGTAGTGTTGTGGTGGTTGTTGTTGTGGTGGTGGAGGGTACTAGTGTGTGGTTGGGTGGGGGGTACTAGTGGTGGTGGTGGTGGTGGTGGTGTTGTTGTGTGGTTGTTGTGGTAGGGGTTGGTGGTGGGGGAGGGTAATATGGTGGTGGTGGTGGTGGTAAAAGTGGTGGTGGCACAGTGTTGTGGTGGATGTTGTGGGGTGGCTGGAGGGTACTAGTGGTGGGGGTGGTCGGTGGTCCGAGGGTGGTGGGGGGTAAATAGTGGTGGTGTGGTGGTTGGTGGTGGTGGTGTTGTGGTGGGTAATAGTGTGTTGGTGTGGGGTTGTGGTGGTTGTTCTGGTGGTGGTGGAGGGGTAACTAGTGGTGGTGGTGGTGGGTACTAGTGGGTGGTGGTAGTCGGTGGTGGTGTGTCTGTCGGTGGTGGCGGAGGGTGAATAGTGCGTGCGTGGTGGGGGATGGGCTATTTGTGGGTGGTGGTCTGGTTAGGTGGTGGGTACTAGTTGGTGGTGGTGTGGACTGGCGGGTGGGGGGTGACTGTGGTGGTGGTGGTGGGTCTCGGTGGGTGGTGGTGGTGGTGGTGGTGGTTGGTGGTCGTGGTTGGTGGGGAGAGTATATTGGTGGTGCGGTGAGTGGTGGCGTACTAGGATGGTCGGGGGTGGTGGGTAACTAGTGGTGGTGGTAGTGGGGGTGGTGGTTGTTGTGGTGATGGTGGGGTGGTACTAGTGGTGGTGGTTGGGGTGGATTGAGTACTAGGGGTGGGGAGGTCTTTTCGCGGGTGGTGTGTTGTGGCGTGGTGGGGGGTTACTAGTTAGCGTGGTGGTGGTGGTGGTGGGTACTAGTGGGTGGTGGGGTGGTGGTGGTGGGTACTAGTGGTGGTGGTAGTGGTTGTGGTGGTTGTTGTGTGATGTGGAGGGTACTAGTTGGTGGTGGTGGGGTGGGTACTAGTGGTGGGGTAGTGGTCCCTGGTGGTGGTTGTTGTTGGCGGTGGGTGGACGGGTACTAGTGGTGGTGGTGGTGGTGGTGGGTACTAGTGGTGGTGGTGGTGGTGGTGGTGGGTACTAGTGATGGTGGTGGTTGTGGTGGTGGGTACTAGTGGTGGTGGTGGTGGTGGTGGTGGGTACTAGTGGTGGTGGTAGTGGTTGTGGTGGTTGTTGTGGTGGTGGTGGAGGGTACTAGTGGTGGTGGTGGTGGTGGTGGTACTAGTGGTGGTGGTAGTGGTTGTGGTGGTTGTGGTGGTGGTGGTGGTGGAGGGTACTGGTGGTGGTGGTGGTGGTGGTGGGTACTAGTGGTGGTGGTGGTAGTGGTAATGTGATGGGATATGTGCACAAGAAGCAGTTCCAGCATGCTCATACATGCATTACAGCATGCTCATCAACCGCAGAAGTAGTATTTTTGGCTAACCCAGGGGGCAGGGTGCCATCAGCTGCCAACAAGGGCTGGACAGACGGCCATGTGTGGCTCATTTGGGCCATCTTTCCTACATTGTCAGTGATATTGAGTGACTTGTATTTCCAGTGATATTGAGTGACTTGCATTTGTCAGTGATATTGTATATTTGTATTTGTCAGTGATATTGAGTGACTTGTATTTCCAGTGATATTGAGTGACTTGCATTTGTCAGTGATATTGTATATTTGTATTTGTCAGTGATATTGAGTGACTTGTATTTCCAGTGATATTGAGTGACTTGTATTTCCAGTGATATTGAGTGACTTGCATTTGTCAGTGATATTGTATATTTGTATTTGTCAGTGATATTGAGTGACTTGTATTTCCAGTGATATTGAGTGACTTGAGGTATTTCCAGGGAGGTGGGCTGCTTTCATGGCCAGCTTATCTGCCTCCTTATTGCCACCATGGATACCTGCATGGGACCTAGCCTTGGCCAGGGTGGTGGGGGTTCCACAATGGACTCTGGCCAGGTGTGGGTGTGGGTGTAGGAGGGTGGGGCTGGGCATATCACTTGCATAGCACATGCAGACACACCACGCATGTACACGTATGGTGAGAATGCTGTATATATCGTGCGTGTGGGTGGTTGGGTGTGTTGTTGTGTGGGTGGGTGTTGGGGGGTTCTCCAATGGCCTCCGGACGTTGCTTGTGGATACAATCCTCGATTGTGGGGGGGTTATGGGTAGGGAACGGCAAATCATATGATGTTGACCAAAGACGAGTATGATATCATATGATTTCATGATGGCGCAGGCCAAAGTTACCTAGTTAGACCCCCGGCATCATATGATATCATATGATGACATGATATCATATGATATCATATTGCCGACCCCTAGTTATGGTCTTATGGGTAAGTCTTCGAATGCGATGGAGGCTACAGAGGCTATCTGTGTAGATGGTGAGTAAGGTGCCTGTCCAGGAGGTCTACGTGGATGAGTTGTATGAGGGTGCGGTACCCCTGGGCATTGAATTGGCCTGTAAGGGTCCACTGCCCTTTGGATAGGGTGAGGGTGAGGTGGGGGGGCATCATTGGGGGGGTAAGAAGGGTTGTTAGCTGGTGTGGTGTGCGAGGCTATTTATGCGCCTCTAGGGGGGCGGTTGGCCCGGGGGTATATAAATAAATAGTACCCCTTGAGGGGTGAGGTTGAGGGGGCCAGCCTGTATGCTTGCACTGGGTCCAATCACCAATGACCCAGGGTAATTCTTCTTCTTCTGCTGCTGCTGCCAAGCGCCACCACCCGTTTGCTTGCACTGGGGCAAATCACCACCACCCGTATGCTTGCACTGGGGCCAATCACCATCACCCGTATGCTTGCACTGGGGCAAATCACCATCACCCGTATGCTTGCACTGGGGCCAATCACCATCACCCGTATGCTTGCACTGGGGCCAATAACTTTCACCTGTTTGCTTGCACTGGGGCCAATCACCAATGACCCGCCATCTTCTTCTGCCAATCACCATCACCTGCTTGCTTGCACTGGGGCCAATCACCAATGACCCGCCATCTTCTTCTGCCAATCACCATCACCTGTTTGCTTGCACTGGGGCCAATCACCAATGACCCGCCATCTTTTTCTGCCAATCACCATCACCTGTTTGCTTGCACTGGGGCCAATCACCAATGACCCGCCATCTTCTTCTGCCAATCACCATCACCTGCTTGCTTGCCACACTGGGCCAATCACCAATGACCCGCCAATCTTTTTCTGTCTTTCCACTCACACCATCACATGTTTGCTTGCACTGGGGACAATCACCAATGACCCGCCATCTTCTTCTGCTAATCACCATCACCTGCTTGCTTGAACTGGGGTCAATCACCAATGACCCGCCATCTTCTTCTGCCAATCACCATCACCTGTTTGCTTGCACTGGGGCCAATCACCAATGACCCGCCATCTTTTTCTGCCAATCACCATCACCTGTTTGCTTGCACTGGGGCCAATCACCAATGACCCGCCATTCTTTTTTCTGGCGCCAAATCACCATCACCATCACCTGTTTTGCTTGCACTGGGGACAATCACACCATGACCTGACCTCCCATCTTCTTCTGGCCAATCACTCATCACCTGTTTGCTTGCATCTGTGGCCAATCACCAATGACCCGCCATCATTTCTTCTGCCAATCAAACCATCACCTGTGTTGCTTCAACTGGGGCCAATCACCAATGACCCGCCATCTTCTTCTGCCAATCACCATCACCTGTTTGCTTGCACTGGGGCCAATCACCAATGACCCGCCATCTTCTTCTGCCAATCACCATCACCTGCTTGCTTGCACTGGGGCCAATCACCAATGACCCGCCATCTTCTTCTGCCAATCACCATCACCTGCTTGCTTGCACTGGGGCCAATCACCAATGACCCGCCATCTTTTTCTGCCGATCACCATCACCTGTTTGCTTGCACTGGGGCCAATCACCAATGACCCGGGGTAATTCATCTTTTACTTTTTCTTCTACCGTATAGCGCCATCAAGGCTCCCACGCTACATTTTCGCTACTTTCGGATTTGAATAATACATGTTTTGATTTTAATAATGCCTTTTCTCTATGTTTTGGACTCTATGTTTTGTATATATATATATATATATCTATATATATATATATATATATATATATATATATATATATATATATATATATATATACTAGGGCAGTGTGCCCGTCGTACCGACGGCAGGCCTCCTCCGGGGGCCTCCTCCCTCCCCACGACCCCCAATGAAATGACTTTTGGAGGGTCACCCCGGGGTCACCCACCCACTCATTTAGATATTTTCCATCCCCATTCACATTAGGTGGCTTGTCATCGTGCACTGTTTCCATGATCATCACCATCACACTGACAGTTGAGTGGCAGATGGCCACAACACAAATGTACATGCAACACCATTACCAACCACCTCCATGCATGTATGCCCCCCCCCCCCCCCCCCTAACATTCATGCTAAGCTGTTGACACTGACGGAGTTGGTTGGCTGCAGCCAGTCATGGATGCTAACTATGTGGGTGGCAGGCCCCCTAAGCAAGATCCCGAATAGGCCATCCTAGATGAAATCAATGCGATGCCTTTCAGGTTTTACCGAAGTTAGAGGGCAAGGGGAAGTAGCACCCAGGGAGCATGTTGGGCATAGCATGTCGCGAGCGGGCCCTTCCCACCCCGCAAACTCCTGAACCAAAGAGTCGCTCGTTTGGTACAAAGCAGGCACTTCGCTGCAGGAATAAATGCGTTGCCCATCAGCTATCAGCTATGCCCTCGCTGGAATTGAAGGCTAGGGGGGGAAAGCAGGGAGCAGCTGTCAGTGAGAGGTCCGAGAACAATCTGCATGCAGCGCGAAATTGTTAGGCATTGATGCCAGTAGGGAGTAGAAGGGCACGCATTCCCGCCCAGTGCAAAGCATGTTGGCCATAAGCGCGCCCTGTCAGAGCTTTGTCCCTGTTGCAAGTGAAAAAGGGCGTCAAGCATTCAATTCAACGGCAGCAGTTGTAATACTCGTGGAGAAATAGCTTCTGAGTGAGCGCTCATAAGCGACTGAGGTGGTTTGGCCAAAACTGGTCTAGAACACCTGCCTATCGCTGATTTGAGGTTCCCAGGGCTGGTCCATGCTTATGTAGATTGAACGATTTAGCGAGGAGCTGGGGATCACGCGATGGAAAAGCAGTCAGCAAGCGAGCAGGAGAAGGAGAAGAGAGTGTTGTAACGGGGAGAGCAGCAAGGTTAGGTGGTTCAGCAAGAGCTCATATCGAAGTTAGTGGACAGTATAAGTGCGCGTGCAAATCCGGGAATGGAGAAAAAGTTGAAGATAAACATGCTTGGGTGAGGGAGCAAAGCTCCCATTGTGGTGTGGGCCAAGGCATTGTTAGATCGCGGAGCGCAAAGAGCGCGCTTGGCGCTGTCGCAAGGTGAAAGCAGGTGAAAGATGCGGGTTTGAACTCGTTGGGGGAGGTGAAAGCGTTTGAAAATCGAGGGTTGTGGAAATGTGCCAGATCAGCAATCGACGGTTGAGGTGTAAATGTGCCAGGCCAGCAGGAAAATGCTTGCCAGGTAAGCGGAACCATTGCCAGTTAAGCCCTGAACCCGTGACAACGGTCGGTCGTCGGGGGACAGAGCAACTTTAATAGTATATATATATATATATATATGTATATATATATATATATATATACATATATATATACGAGGGGGGGGCAAGAAAAAAGCTGCCGTACCGCACCTTCGCTTTGGATAGAGCCTATCCTCAAACTATATAAAAAAAAGTATTTTTTTTTAGCTCAAAATAAAGTTGTACTAAAGTTAGAGGGGTCCAAAGTTTTTTTCAACCAAAGCGGCCCAAATCTTAACTTCGCAATAAATCACGTTTGGGTAACCCCATGAAAGATGTAAGAGCATAACTGAAATGGGCTTTAAAAGATCTTTCGAATGACCCCCATTTTAGGGGGGGTAGGGTGAGGTAATTGGGTTTTAAGAGGGGGGGGTGGGGGGGGGTAAAAAAACTTTTAGCCAACTTTATTTTCCCCTCTTATTGTATGAAACGTCCACAATTCCAACTCCCATCTGAATCGGACACCATATCGAAGGTGCGGTCCAAAATCTATCTTTCTGCCCCCCCCCCTGTATATATATACATATAATATACATGCAGCGTGGGAGCTAATAATCAGCTACTTTTTCTTCTGCTGTATAGCGCCACCGAGGCAGAGCTGGCGGATATGTTTAAGGAATGCGGCGAGATCCTGGGTGACGTGCGGCTGATGAAGAACCCAGCGACGGGGCAGTGCAAGGGCATCGGCTGGATCACCTTCGCCACCCTGTCAGGAATCGAAGGTAGGTTGCTTTCATGACTGGTCTGGGTTGCTGTCACGAATGGTCTGGGTTGTCGTTATGGTTGGTCTGGGTTGCTGTCACGAATGGTCTGGGTTGTCGTTATGGTTGGTCTAGGTTGCTGTTATGGTTGGTCTGGGTTGCTGTCACGAATGGTCTGGGTTGTCGTTATGGTTGGTCTGGGTTGCTGTTATGGTTGGTCTAGGTTGCTGTCACGAATGGTCTGGGTTGTCGTTATGGTTGGTCTGGGTTGCTGTTACAAATGATCTGGTTGCTATCATGGTTGGTCTGGGTTGCTGTCCTGACTGGTCTAGGTTGCTGTAAATGTTGGACCGCTGGATCATCTTCGCCACCCTGTTGGGCATCCAAGGTAGGTTACTGTCATGTCTGGTCTAAGTTGTTGTCAATGTTGGACAGCTTGATCACCTTCGCCACCCTGTCGGGTGTCCAAGGTAGGTTGCTGTCATGACTGACCTGGCTTGCTGTAAATGTTGGTCGGCTTGATCATCTTTGCCACCCTGTCAGGTATCCAAGGTGGGTTGCTGTCCTGACTAGTCTAGGTTGCTGTCAAAGTTGGGGGTTGGGGGTCTACTGTAGCTCCTTATACTGCCCTGCCTCAGCTTCCTCCCTCCCCTCACCTCCCCACTACTCCCCCGACTTTCTTCTTCGCACTTCCTACCCCACCCCCACCCCCACCACCTCCACCACCACCGTTCATCTCCACACTCCCCCCCTAACCTCGTCCCTTCCCCCCCTCCCCTCCCCCCAAAGCGGCGCTCAAGTGGGACGGGTTCGAGTACGGCGGTCGTCACGTCAGCATGACGCCCGCCACCAAGTCCGCCCTCGGCGTGCGCGGCACCTTGCAGGCGGTCGGCACACACACGCCCGCCATGGTGCACGAGATGCTGCGCTCCCTGGTGCTGCCGGACCCCAACGGCACCTACGTGGATGGCACCTTCGGCCGCGGCGGGCACTCCCGCGCCATCCTAGGCCGCCTGTCACCGCAAGGCCGTCTGCACGCGTTTGACATAGACCCTGAGGCAATCAAGGAGGCCAAGGAGCTGGAGAAACAGGACTCCCGCTTCAAAATTCACCACCGGCCGTTCGGTGACTTGGCAGAGGTGATGGAGGAGGAGGGGGTCTCGCCGTCGGGTGTGTTCTTGGACCTCGGCATTTCCTCGCCGCAGTTCGACGACGCGCACCGTGGGTTTCGGCCGGAGGCAGACGGGCCGCTCGACCTGCGCTTCGATCAGACACGCGGCGAAAGCGCGTGGGACCTGCTGCAGAAGATCGGGCGCGACGAGCTCATCACGCTTCTGATTGACAACGGCGAGGCGGACAAGACGTCTGCGCGACGCATCGCGGACGCCATCGTGCTGTCGCGTGACGCGGGGGAGCTGCCTAACCGAACGCGGGAGTTTGCCGAGCTTGTTTGCCTGGCCAAGGGAAAGGAGTACCAGGCGATGCACCCGGCCAAGCTGACGTTCCAGGCGCTGCGGATCCATCTGAACCAGGAGTTTGAGGTAGGTTGCTGGTATGACTGGTCTGGGTTGCTGGCATGACTGGTCTGGGTTGCTGTCATGATTGGTCTGGGTTGCTGTCATGACTGGTCTGGGTTGCTGTCATGACTGGAATGAGTTGCTGTCATGACTGGTCTGGGTTGCTGTCGTGACTGGTCTGGGTTACTGTCACAACTGGTCTGGGTTGCTGTCATGCCTGGTCTGGGTTGCTGTTATGACTGCCCTGGCTCAGATTTCTCATCCCATCACTCCCTTCACCCCCCACCCCCCCAAACATACACACATACACACACACACGCCTCTTACCTTGGAGATATCCCGCGGCATTGCTTCCGTTCAAGTGCATGGCAGGCGGCAGGCGTTGCTGTCATGACTGGTCTGGGTTGCTATCATGACTGGTTTGACTTAGCTTCCTCTCCCCCTCCCCCCCCCCCCTCTGCCTATTATGTAGGAGATATCGCGAGGCATGGCTGCCGCGTTCAAGTGCATGGCGGACGGCGGGCGACTCGGGCTGCTCACCTGGAAGCACTCAGAGTGCGCCATCGTGATGGACTTCTTCCGAGACCACGAGGTGGCACGGGAGCAGATGCCCATGCTGCGCTTCCTGCGGGAGAAACACCCGGATGTGGCGGATGGTCTGAAGCGCACCGCAGCGCTGGAGATGGACGACGTGGCTCGCCCATCAAATAAGGAGATCCAAGAGAACTCGCGTAGCCGCTCCGCGCTGCTGCACGTGCTGCGCAAGCAGCGAAAGGCTGTACGCTGCTACGACGTGGAGCGCGCCGCGTACAAGCAGCTGGGCTGGGGCAAGCCGCCCAAGCCGGCGCCGCCGCCCCCGGCGCGCCCTTGGTGAGCCACCTAATGTGAGAGGATGTTTTTTGAGCAGCTTGCCAGGTCACGCTACGTAGGGCCTGGTGAGCCGCACCCAGGGCACCGTTTTTCTTTTCGGCTACACGCTGCAGCTTGTAAGTAGCTCCCTGAGCCAGCCGTTTGGCCAAGCCCAACTTTTTCAGCAGTGCTGGACAGCCAATTGCATCAGCTTCCAGGTTCACTAGCTTGCATCCACTTCGGCTGAATAGCCAGCCAGAGGAGTTGCCTAGAAGCTGCTACGCTTAGCCCAAATTAAAAACAGTGATCTAGGGACGCCGTCCCTGGATGCGGAAGAGGGTGGTTCAGAGCAGCTAGGCAGATCATTCCACGCAGGGCCTCGCAGTCCACGTTATCAAGCCGTCCTCCCTCACATCCAGGGACCCCGCGCCCGCATCCGGCGCCTCAGCCGCCACCAGAAGTGTCATCGTCACCGAAGAGGCTTGCGAGCGCGTCGTATTATATCTTGTGGCACAGCTTGTTGCTCCCAGCTCACCCACACCCTCACACCCACACCCTCACCCACACCCACACCCTCACATATGCCCCCACACCCACACCCTCACACACACACGCCCCCCCACACACCCACACAAGTTTATTCATGAGGATTTACCGGTGTCATGTTGCGTGTCAATCTCCTCTATTCGAGCACGTTACATGTATATAGATATGCTGTATGGGATTTTCTCTGTGCAGCAGTGGCTTAGCCTGTGGTAGTTGTTTCAGTCAACAGGACTCCTCTCTCTGATCTTGTCACCCAAGGGTACTTAGTACTTCCTTAGTTGATACGTAGTACTTACTTAGGTGATGCGTAGTACTCACTTAGTGGATACGTAGTGCTTACTTGTTGGGCAGGGTACTAACTTGGTATATATGTAGTTCTTACTTGGTAGGCATGCAGTACGTAGTAGTACCACCCCAGTCTTACTTGGTGTCCCCACCTCTTACTCCTAATTGGTGCCGTCATCTCTCACTCAGGTCCTTAGTATCATGGTTATAAATGCTTCCCTGGAAAAGTGGGTACGTATTGTTTAACTAGTAAGTTATTATAATCAAATAATTAAATTATCTCTCAATTTATAGATTTAGATATATGGATCATTCGTTTCCTTGATTTAGTGCCTGGCTTGTGGTTACGAGTTAACATACACACGGTCGGTGTGGCGCCCCATTCAATGTAACAACGACTACCAGAGCCTTCATGAACTTGAACTTGATTACATTACATTACATGTCCAAGTCTACTTGACACCTCGAGGGTGTATGAGACTCTTTAAACAAAAAGAAAAAGCACTCACAAAGCAAAAACCCCTATTGCATCAGAGGTGTGTTACATAGCTTGGCCCAGGAACCAAGTGCACTGACATTATAAGCAGCGTGAGACGCCTGAACTTGAACTTGGTTACATAGCTTCAGCCAGAAATTTTGCTACGCGCCGTCTTCGGCGGTAAAAAAAAACTTAGGGAATTGTAAACGCGACCCCGACCTGAACAAATCACTTTCTTTTTTTCTTTTTCATTTTCCATTGACCGTTTTCATTTATTTTCCTCTTCTTCTCAACGATTTTAAAAAAAAGTAATAAAACCCTATTCATCCCTCTCAAAAAAGACGCACGAAACCCTGCCTGTCGAAGGACGGGAAGCACGGCTGTGATCTTGTCTGGCTGGATCAACTTAGCAAAATCTGAGAGGACACTTGGTTCTGCCCTAGGTAAGAGTTCTGCCTGAGATGAGCGCCAGGCGGAGATCAATCGAGGGGGTTCAGCAACATTCTGAAGCAGTGGACACTACTTATATTGTATAATTAAATGATCACTGTAGCACGAACTCATGGCCCCCGTCGGTAAAACGATTGTTTGGGGTTCATTTCTTTACTGCTTTTTCTTTTAAGCCCTTCCTAACACGGTTGGGCAAGTCCCTCTAGTCTATTTGGCCTACCCCGCCCTGGGCAAACATACAAGCATACACTGGATCATCTTCCTTCGACGAATTGCACTTTAGCAACAACCCCAGGCGACGAGCCGACGAGCGTCAGGAAGGCCTTGTCCCACTGCGGTTGGGCATGGTAAATTGTAATTTGTGAATGTAAGTCGAGGGACAAGTTTCAGAACAAGAAGACCCCATGATACCCCAGTTGTGTAGAGTTCGGAGACAGCATCAATTACGAGGTATTTCCCTTAATTTTAAGGCCGTGCCCGGCCGTGCCAAGATTTTTGTTTTGAGGTTGGGTAGGAATCTTTAGCCTATTTGGCTACCCATTGACTGTAAGCAATACTTCTTTTGCAACCTCGAATAATCGAAGGTCGGAGAAATCGTAGGCCCCCCCTCTCGTGCCACCCCTCTGGCCCTAGTGTTTATTGATGGCATGTGGATTTTCCTTCCAGGCTTGTATATCAACTTCATCGGACGAACTAGCGAACTTTAATCGTCCGAAGATTCTTTCTTGGTCGTGCCCGAATCCGATTCATTGTGGATCTTGGTCCTGCATCCGAATCCGAATCCTGTATCTTGCATGAAATATATTGAGCCGACCTGGGTACTGAGCTATGAGCGCCGGTACCTCCCCGTATGCATACCAGAGGGGAGGGGTGACACGAGGAGGGGGCCCTTCGATTTTGACCCAGGCCCGCTATGATACGACTTCAAAGGGTCGGGAAGGGAAACGCTGCTTCGAACCTTCGAAATTTCGTCTTGTCAGACCAACCATTTCCCCCATGATCAAGTATCTCTTCTGGGAAACTTCGCGCAAGTTGCAACTCGGTATTCTAGTCCCCATGGACTCACCTCCGGCTTCTTCGGTGGCCGCAGATGACAAAAATATGAGAATAACAAGCTGGACGTTTTTTTCTTTGCCCCGAGCACCTGCTTTTTAACTTGCCGATGGGAACAGCAGCCCCTCAGATATAGCTCGCAATGGCAACGAGATCAATCTGTCTAAAAATTGTGCCAATCGGCTCCCGTACCTGGTGCTGAAGATGCGCTGATGAGCCCAAGGGATTGCGCTGCTTGCAACTCGAGCTCTCTCAACCACCTGCTCATTATGGCGCTGTTCTGTCCAGCGCAGAAATTTTAGTTTCCGTAAATCTGTCTGGACGTGTCTAGTGATCAGGCTCAGCCCTGCCTGGCGTGGCTCCCTCGTCTACCTGGGAAACCCACCCACCCGTGCGCGAATACAAGCATGTGGCGAAATGACACTGTCTGGCCAACATAATCAAATGAGGGGCGCATGAGGCTCCTACCTACAGCCTACGCAGGTTTTGCGCAAAGGCAAGTTACGGCACGAAGCACCATGAGCCGATACGCGTTGGCTGGCCACTTTCATACCGAAACCTAGGAGGATCAGAAGGCCGGGAAATGAGTTTCTGGGGGGGGGCAAGTTGAAAGCGACGAAGTTTTGTTTGCAAGCTCGAATAATCGAAGCTTGCGAGAAGCTGTTCCGAAAGGCACCTCGCCCTTCGAAACCCTATCATAGCGGGTCTGGGTCAAAATCGAAGGGCCCCCTCCTCGTGTCACCCCTCCCCTCTGATGCATACTCTGCTGTCTTTTCTTCTGCCCACTTTAATCTCGAACCTAAAGCCTTTTTGTCCTCATTTCCGCGCAACCGCAATCCATTTGCAACTGTTATCATTCATCTCCTCCTCTGCTCATGCTTTCTCCCTGATGTTGGCGCGTTTTTCGAAGTCGACGTCCCGTGGTGAATCCCTGAAAGAGCCACATACCAGCAGCCAAGTTTCTACGGCTCTCAGTGATGCCTCCACTCTGGCCTCTGGTCAGAGCTCCCAAAGGTCGGGCAGGGTGCATGCTGGTCAAGCCCTCCAAGCGCCTTCGGGCGTCCACCTATACGACCTGGCCTTTCCAGTAGACAACATGTATACGCCTACCGTGCTTTCAGAACTTCCAGACCAGGTGAGCACCATTGCCCCTGTCACCAGCTCAAATAATTGCAATGACGTGATGCAGGCGTCGCTGAAGAGTAGTCCGATGCGAAGGTATCGCACGATTCGTTCCTCGTCCTAAATAAAATATCTTTTGAAGGGGGGACATATCCGGCCATATATGTTAGGCCATCGAGATGCCGTTGCAGCGCTTCCTATGCACTGTGTTTGTCTGTGTTCTTTCTTTCTCTTTCGTCGGCCTCGCCCCTGACTGGACTGCGCCCAGCCTGGTTTTCCTTCCCGTCTCTATCGCGCTCAGCCTGACTTATCTGCCCAACTACAGCGCGCTCAGCCTAGTTTGTCTGTTTATCTTGTTCACTCTCATCCTTACTTGTCTGTGTGCTTGTTTGTTACCCTTGTGCCCGTGTTAAGTTTTAGGCTTTTGCCCTCACTGTTTGCCTGCGCCGAAGGCGTCAATCGCTTACTATCGTCCGACGAGTAATGCCAGGCACTTCCGTTCTGATGGATTTGTCCAGTTGTGATTCACTCACGCGCGTCCCATTTGACACCATCTGACAACTCTGACGCTGAGCCGGGGGGTGGGGGGGGGGGGGATTCCAACCAAAACGACCCTATCATCCAGTTGTGAAGAGCTTGGAGAGAGAATACAGAACCTGGTATTTTGTCGATTTAGCCCCGTAGAAAAAGAACTGGGCCTCCAAAGTTTGGGGGGTGGGTAGGTGTTGAGAGGAAAAAACGTAATTTCCAAAAACTTTGGTACTTTTCAGGAACTGTATTTCTAGCATTCAGAATGACATGGGAGTATTCATCTACTGAAAAACAGTCAATCTATGCTATTTGGGAGAGATTCACCCCATGAATCCACCACATATTCTGTCCAGGGGTGGGGTCCAGGATCGCTCTCTCTCTCTCTCTCCTCTCT
>JACBWV010000629.1:3042926-3087407 GCA_013435795.1 Chlamydomonas sp. ICE-L
TGATGACATCCTGCGAAACGCTAAGCACTCGGAACCAGGGTTGGGTAAACCTCCGACATGCACGAACAGCACAAACATGCTGGAAACTAGCTCGTCCGGCATGTTCATGCGTGTTCGTGCATGTCAGAGGTTGACCCAAGCCCTGGTTTCGAGTGCTTAGCGTTTTGCAGGATGTCATTATACCTGTTAAACGTGATAACAAGCTGAGTGGACTCGCCAGCTTCTGCTTCCCAAATGGCAGGCATGCACTACCTACACACACACAATTCCCCTGTAAATCTGTAATTCATGGGGACCTGATGTAATCATAGCTGTTAAACGTGATAACCGTTCCATGTTACCTGAGACCAACCGCTGATGGGCGGGGTGTTCGGGGGGCAGCGGGGGTCAGGGGGGGTCCTAGGTAGCGAACATTTCGGCCGAAACGGGGTCTCAGGTAGCGATCGGGATAGGAAGCGAAAAACGGAATCTCTGACTTGAGGATGATTCGAACTCAGTTTTTCTTTTTGGATATCACACGGCTGCTGGGCATCTCCCAATGAAAGACAAATAAATAATAGTGCGTCTTGTTACGAGGCGTGAGGTTGAGGGGGCCAGCCCGTTTGCTTTCACTGGGTCCAACCACACCAACGCCAGACATTCACCTATTCTCAACTACTTCAACAGTGCTGGATAGCTGGTTTTGTCAGCTTCCAGACGCTCTTGGTTGATGTTGCTTCTGCTGGATGTGAGCCTAGGGAGCTGCCTAGAAGCTGCTTCGTGTATCTGTCTATAAAAACAGTCCATTTTAATGATGGTTCCACCTGTGTTATTTTAGAGGTTGGACCTTTCCACTTAAATAGCCTGTAGGTTTGTAGTACCTTTTCTTTTCAGCTACAAGCTGCACCTTCTAGGCAGATCCCTGAGCCAGCCACTGGGCCAAGCCCCAAGATGTCAACAGAACTTGAAATCTGGTTGTGTCATCTTCAAAGTGCACTAGGTTGCATCAGGTTTGGCTTACTGGCTAGGCAGGGGAGCTGCCTTGAAGCTGCTGCTTGTGGCTGAAAAGAAAAGCTACAAGCTTTGTTTGTAGTTGGACTGTGCATTCTGTCCACCGTCCAGTTCGAATTTGATACGGAGCTTTTGTTTCGAATTTGATACGGAGCTATTGCTTCGAATTCGACCAGGCTGGTTAGTGAAGCCGTCGCTTGATCGTACTACTGATCGCTTTTGTGGACAGTTATGCACAACAAATTTGAGCATTCTCAATAATTTTGCACTCCGACTGTTTGGAGTTTACCAAAGGCTAAAGTGTTGATTTTAGGTCTCTCTAGTAATTGAGTTAATTCTACAAGTGGGTAGAGTGTGAATTGTCGGTTGAAATAGTAACTGAGTGAATTATATCAATGGGTAGAGTTTGAATTGTTGGTTGGTAGAGTGACAGTTAAATCTACCAATTGGTAGAGTGTGAATTGTGGGTTGTGCTAGTTACAGAGTGAATTCTACCAATGGGTAGAGTGTGAATTGTGGGTTATTATAGTGACTGAGTTAAATCAACCAATGGGTAGAGTGGGTAGAGGACCACGTAGCCCCTGGTACGTTAACATGCATGCGAAGCAGCCTTATGACGCTTCGTGAGCCCACATAGCTGGACAATAAAATATGGCTTTGTGAGCCTTTCTAGACAGTTATTGAGCCCAAGTAGCAATGGTACACACCCATGGCTTTACTGAGCACCTTCTAACGCTTCTAGACAAGACTTCTGAGCCACGTAGCCACTGGTTCAATACATGGCTTACTGAGGAACCTTCTAGACAGCGTCTAGACAGCTTCTGAAGCCCAATAGACCCGTTACAATAACATGCTTTTACTAAGCACTTTCTAGACAGCTATTGAGTCCTCCAATTAGCCATGGTTACAATTACATGGCTTTGACTGAACACCTCTAGACAGCTTCTAGAGCTTCTGAGCCCACGTAGCCCAATGGTACAAGTACATGGCTTTAATGAAACAGATCTAGAACAGCTTCTAGACAGCTTCGGAGCCCAAGTAGCCACTTGTGACAATAAATGGGTTATGAGGCCACCTCAAGACGCTTTCTAAAGCTTCTTGAGCCCAACATAGCCCTGGTACAATAACAGGGCTTTACTGAGCCTTACTAGACAGCTTCTTGCGACCCCTTAGCCACTGGTAAAATTACATCCCTGGCTTTACTGAAACATTCTAGGACAGCTTTCTAGACAGCTCTTGAGCCAACGAGACATGGTAACATTACTGCTTTACTGAACACTTATAGAACAGCCTTCTCGACAGCTTCTGAGCCACGTAGCCATGGTACAATAAGGCTTATTGAGCACCTCTTAGAAAGATTCTAGAAGCTTTCTTGAGCCCACATAGCCCCTGGTACAATAGCATGGCTTTACTGAGCACCTTCTAGACAGCTTCTTGAGTCCACATAGCCACTGGTACAATTACATGGCTTTACTGAACACCTTCTAGACAGCTTCTAGACAGCTTCTTGAGCCCACGTAGCCACTGGTACAATTACATGGCTTTACTGAACACCTTCTAGACAGCTTCTAGACAGCTTCTTGAGCCCACGTAGCCACTGGTACAATTACATGGCTTTACTGAACACCTTCTAGACAGCTTCTAGACAGCTTCTTGAGCCCACGTAGCCACTGGTACAATAACATGGCTTTATTGAGCACCTTCTAGACAGCTTCTAGACAGCTTCTTGAGCCCACATAGCCCCTGGTACAATAACATGGCTTTACTGAGCACCTTTTCTAGGACAGCTTCTGAGGTCCCTCCACCATAGCACTGGTACAATTACATGGCTTTACTGAACACCTTCTAGGAAAGCTCTAGACGCTTCTTGAGCCCCGTAGCCAGGTACAAATTACCATGGCTTACTGAACACCTTTCTTAGTACAGCTTCTAGAAGCTTCTGAGCCACGTAGCCACTGGTACAATTACATGGCTTTACTGAACACCTTCTAGACAGCTTCTAGACAGCTTCTTGAGCCCACGTAGCCACTGGTACAATAACATGGCTTTATTGAGCACCTTCTAGACAGCTTCTAGACAGTTCTGAGCCCACATAGCCCCTGGTACAATAGCATGGCTTTATTGAGCACCTTCTAGACAGCTTCTTGAGTCCACATAGCCACTGGTACAGTTACATGGCTTCTGAAACAACCTTTAGACAGCTTTAGACAGCTTTGAGCCAAAGTAGCCATATGGTACAATAACATGGCTTTATTGAGCACCTTCTAGACAGCTATCTAAGACAGCTTATAGGGAAGCTTTTTGAGCCACTAGCCCTGGACAATAAACATGGCTTTACTGAGCACTTCTAGGACCAGTTTGAGTCACTTAGCCAATGTACCAAATACATGGCTTATGAACCCTTCTCGGACCAGCTGCTGGAAGCTTCTTGCGCCCACGTAGCCAGGTACAATTACATGGCTTTATGAAACGTTTAGACAGCTTAGAAAGCTTATGAAGCCCACGTAGCCACTGGTACATAAACATGTTTACTGAACCACATTCTACACAGCTCTAGACAGTTCTGAGCCCACGAGCCCCTGTACCAATAACATGGCTCTAATGGCACCTTCTAGACAGCGTTATAGACAGCTTCATTGAGCCCACGTAAGCCCTGGTACAATAACCAGCTTTTACGGAGGCACCTTCAGACAGCTTTAGAAGCTTCTGAGCCCACGTAGCCACTTGTACAATAACAGCAGTGCAATAAAAACGGAAATCCACCAGTTGTGTGGATAAGGATAAGTTGCCAGTTGAGTTATCGGTTGTTGTAATTAGGCCAAAGCAAGGGTCTAATTGTCGTGGTTATTTTACCAGTGCTAGTATTGCTCTACATGACATGAGTATAGGTTCCACTAAGTAATTCAATTGTAAACGTTTGGGTTCCACTACGTCATTTGAATTCAAAGGTTTAGGTTCAACTACGTCATTTAAATTTAAAGGTTTAGGTTCCACTAAGTCATTAAGTGTTTGATTTTAATTTCATTTAAATCTAGGTTCCACTAAGTCTGTAAGTCATGGGCTAGCACTTAGTTGGTCTGCCACTGAAGTGAAGTGGGTTTTGCTGTGCTGGCGTAGGTTCATAAGTGTAGTGTATAGGGTTTGCTGTCTGTTGTAGGTTCCACTAGGTAGGTATATATAGGTTTGCGTTGCGTGTGTAGTGCCACTAAGGTAGGTATAGGTTTGCTGTGCTGTGTGTAGGTTCCGCTAAGTGTGGTGTATAGGGTTTTGCTGTGCTGTGTGTAGGTTTCGCTAAGTGTAGTGTACAGGGTTTTGCTGTGCTGTGTGTAGGTTCCACTAAGTGTAGTGTATAGGGTTTTGCTGTGCTGTGTGTAGGTTCCACTAAGTGTAGTTTATAGAGTTTTGCTGTGCTGTGTGTAGGTTCCACTAAGTGTAGTGTATAGGGTTTTGCTGTGCTGTGTGTAGGTTCCGCTAAGTGTAGTGTATAGGGTTTTGCTGTGCTGTGTGTAGGTTCCACTAAATGTAGTGTATAGGGTTTTGCTGTGCTGTGTGTAGGTTCCGCTAAGTGTAGTGTATAGGGTTTTGCTGTGCTGTGTGTAGGTTCCACCAAGTGTAGTGTATAGGGTTTTGCTTTGCTGTGTGTAGGTTCCACTAATTCATGGGCTACCACTTAGTTGTTCTGTCAGTACAAATTAATTAATTTAATTTACAATAGTATTAAAAACTGTTCTGGCTGTTACATACATGGTGTAGTAAGTATGCATGTATGTGTGTATGTATGCATGTATGTTACTGTCCAGGGGTGGGCCAAATAAGGTAAAGGGACTTGCCCAACCATGATAGGAAGGGCTTGAAAAGACAAACTTCAGTCACTGAACTGTCTATCAAGCCTAATTGTATATAGTGATGTGATTAACCCATGGAGATGATCAACTTGTTCACCTAGTGGGGTGCTGAAAGTTTTCATGTGTGGGTTGCAATGGTCCGTCATGATCCATCTAGTGGGGTGCTGAATGGTTTCATGTGTGGGGTGCAACGATCCGTCAAGATCCATCTGTAACAAAACAAGTGCTGCTTTAGCGATGATGATGATGATGATGGCAGAGATGACCATGTGTGGGGTGCAATGATCCGTCATGATCCATCTGCAGCAACACAAGTGCCGCTTTAGTGATGATGATGATGGTGCTGCTGCTGCTGCTGCTGATGGCCTCATAAGAAGGCGTACTACTCGTAATGATGATGATGATAATAAGGATATGGATTTGTGTTGATGATGATAATACGGATGTGGATTTTTGATGGTGGGCCCCAGTGCAAGCAAACGGGCTGGCCCCCTCAACCTCATGCCTCGTTAGAAGGTGCACTACTTGTGATGATGATGATGATGATGATGATGAAACGGATGTGGATTTGATACTGAACCCTGGCCTATTTTGAATCCTGGCCCATACATATGGAGACTTAACCCTGGCCTATTTTGAATCCTGGCCCATACATATGGAGACTTAACCCTGGCCTATTATGAACCCTGGCCTATTTTGAATCCTGGCCCATACATATGGAGACTTACCCCTGGCCTATTTTGAATCCTGGCCCATACATATGGATACTTAACCCTGGCCTATTATGAATGATGTTGCTAGTGATTGTTTTATATGCTCTGATGGAGATCGGATTAGGTTGTTACATGGCTTTTCAGGCAACTCTGGGTAGGATTGGATTGGATCGTTGCACGGTTCTTCTGCCAGCTCTGGGTAGGATTGGATTGGATAGTTACATGGTTTCCCAGCCAACTCTGGGTAGGATTGGATTGGATAGTTACATGGTCTCCCAGCCAACTCTGGGTAGGATTGGATTGGATCGTTACATGGTTTTTCAGCCAACTCAGGGCTGCTCACTGTCTTCCAATGTCTAGCCTCCCCCATGCGATACCCACGGAAACTAGGGAGCACACTAAACAGATAAGACAGTTTAAAGACATGTCTAGGCTGTCTTCAATCGACAGAGTTGTGTGTGTGTACATTCTTGTATGTTTTGTTCAGGCTATCTTCAATCGACAGAGTTGTGTGTGTGTACATCCTTGTATGTTTTGTTCAGGCTGTCTTCAATCGACAGAGTTGTGTGTGTGTACATCCTTGTATGTTTTGTTCAGGCTGTCTTCAATCGACAGAGTTGTGTGTGTGTACATCCTTGTATGTTTTTTTCTTGTATGTGTGCCTCATATATCCACCTTGCATATCTTTTATTTTCAGCTACAGGCAGTAGCTTCTAGGCAGCTCCCTGGTCTAGCCACTGGGTCAAGCCCCAAGATTTCAACATAACTGGAAATGTGCTTTTGCCAGCTTCAAGATGCACTACGTTGCTTTAGGTTTGGCTGGGTAGCAAGCCAGAGGAGCTGCCTTGAAGCTGTTGCTGGTAGCTGAAAAGGAAAGCTAAGCCACCAAGAGTGGTTGCAGGCAGGCACAGTGGTAGCATGTGCCTGCCGTGTGTACATGTGCACAGTGGTAGCATGTGCCTGCCGTGTGTACATGTGCACAGTGGTAGCATGTGCCTGCCGTGTGTACATGTGCACAGTGGTAGCATGTGCCTGCCGTGTGTACATGTGCACAGTGGTAGCATGTGCCTGCCGTGTGTACATGTGCACAGTGGTAGCATGTGCCTGCCGTGTGTAATGTGCACAGTGTAGGCCTGCCGTCTGTACATGTGCACAGTGGTAGCATGTGCCTGCCGTCTGTACATGTGCACAGTGGTAGCATGTGCCTGCCGTGTGTACATGTGCACAGTGGTAGCATGTGCCTGCCGTGTGTACATGTGCACAGTGGTAGCATGTGCCTGCCGTGTGTACATGAGCACAGTGGTAGCATGTGCCTGCCGTGTGTACATGTGCACAGTGGTGGCATGTGCCTGCCGTGTGTTCATGTGCACAGTGGTAGCATGTGCCTGCCGTGTGTACATGTGCACAGTGGTAGCATGTGCCTGCCGTGTGTACATGTGCACAGTGGTAGCATGTGCCTGCCGTGTGTACATGTGCACAGTGGTAGCATGTGCCTTCCGTGTGTACATGTGCACAGTCGTAGCATGTGGTGATATATTTTGAATTGTCACATGATTCTTCAGCCAGCTCTGAGCTGCTGACCCTGTTGTTTTTTTAATTCGAATTTGAATTTGAATTTGAATAGTTACGTTGTTCCGCAGCCAAATCTGGGCTGCTCACCGTCTGCCAACTCCAAGTCCCCCTGTGCGATACCCTCAGAAACCAGGGAGCACAGCAAGCAGATTAATAAATAATAATGGATGGTGACGATAGCCCATAGGATCAACGGGTGATTATGTCCCCACAGTTGGTGCATAGCACATAAAGCTTCTCTAGAACCAAGTACTTCTCAATGCTCCTGATTGCTTGCACCTGGCAGCCAATGCCAATGAAGAGAAGGCACTTCACCTACAAGGGGTGTGGTGGTGGGTGGGTGGGGCAAAATGTAGAGGGGGGCGAGGTCCCTCTGAAGTGACACCGCGAAAAGCAATCACCCATTGTCCCTCTTAAGTGTGTGTCTATCAATGCCGGGTTTCGCTATTCGGTAGTTGTTTGCATGCATGCATGCATAGTCCTAACTAGACACACTAAGCGGCTTATAATGGATGGTGGGTATATAGCCCATATGCTCAACGGGTGATTGTCGTGCGCGTTGTCCCTCTTGAGTGTGTGTCTATCAATGCCGGGTTTTGCTATTCGGTAGTTGTTTGCATGCATGCATGCATGCATAGTCCTAACTAGACACACTAAGCGGCTTATAATGGATGGTGGGTATGTAGCCCATATGCTCAACGGGTGATTGTCGTGCGCGTTGTCCCTCTTAAGTGTGTGTCTATCATTGCCGGGTTTCGCTATTCGGTAGTAGCTTGAATGCATGCGTAGACTTACCAAGTGGCTTATAATGGATGGTGGGGACATAGCCCGTATGCGGAACAGGTGATTGTTTTGTGCGTTGTCCCTCTGAAGTGCATGCAAACTACTACTGAATAGAGAAACCCGGGAATGATAGACACACACGCCTGAAGTGACACCGTGCAAAACAATCACCCGTTGAGCATTTTGTTGTGTGTGTCTATCATTGTTGGGTTTTTCTTTCCGGTAGTAGTTTGCATGCATGCATGCATGCATATCTCTAACTAGACACACTAAGCGGCTTAGAATGGATGGTGATGATAGCCAGGCCGTGTAGCCTGTAGCATATTTGCACCACAGTATGTTGTGTTGATATGATGATAATGATTATATCTTGACTGGTGCCCACCTGCACTCAAAAAGTGCCCACGGTGATGGCCCAATCTACTTTCCAACCTGTGTTAAATTGATTTGAGCTGGTTAACTGCAACCATAAGGTTTATTCCAGCACCTTACCTTGTTTGCATTGTCGGAGGTTTGATAGGGGATGATAGGATGATAATCTGCTATTGAAATTGTTACATCCGTGTAGAACCGTTACTCACAGGACGTGAAGTTAAGGACACCATTGCGTAAGCCGGAGCTAGCTATAGTCACTGTAGGGCCATCTCAGTAAAAAGAATTGCCACCGATGCCTGACCGGCAGGCACCGTAGCCACATCATGCCAGTGCAGTGATAATCTGCTATGTAGGGGTGCACGGGGCTTGTTTTGTTGGCCAACCGTATGTGACCCCCATGTTGGTTTTGTTAGCATTCCTCTAGGCTCAACGCTGGCCTGCCTTTGACACTGTAAATGTTGGTAAACAAAAAAAATGTGAAAGGACTTTCACCCCAGGAGGTGGGTCTCCCGACACAAACCAGCGACCCGGAGGATTCAGTTAGAATGGCGTTGCCCCTCCTACAATATGTATGGCATGTTACATTCCAGGGATCTCGTATCGACGACTGGCTCAATGGTAGAGCACGTTGAAACGAGAAGGTGCGGCGTTCGAATCCGTAAGGGTGCGCTTTAGTGTTCGCGGTCGCTGTCAACCGTCATGGTAGCTTTGTTCAGGTAGAGTAGCAGCCCGTTATCTACCATCGTAAGTCGGGGCTCCCTTAATACCCCCCCCCCCCCACACACACACACACACACACACACACACACACCAGGCGGTATAATTACATTTCAGGGGTAGGCCAAATAGGCTAGGGATTTGCCCGACTGTGATAGGAAGGGCTATAAAGAAGCCGGTTGGTAGGTCCCCTATGGGGGACAGACCTAAGCGATACTTCAGCTTATAATCGTCAAATCTTCACATCTTCAATTTCCCCAAGAGTGCCGGTCAAAATTGCCGGTTAATCTGACTGGCCTGAAATCTTAGCGACTCCTGTTCGATTCCTGTCGGGGGCGGATTACCTCTGAGGGCACTTTTTCGCGTACGTATCTCAGGGTTGCGGACTGTGGACGCTGCGTTTTCATGTGTCGTTTCCCTCCTGTCCTGTGGACTCAATCTAGGGACCTGGAGCATGTCTACGATTTCCCCTTGAAGGATTCGCTTCTTCGTGACTCTCGTAGCTCATTGCTCGAATGTAACAATTTCAATTTCAATTTCAATAGCTCATTGCATCAGCGCATTGTGCTTGACAAGGAAAGCTGCTCTTTCGCACTAGTTCCTGCAGGTTGCGAAGTAGCAACTGTAGCCTCGGGAGTTGCTGCACCTGCCTCCATGGAACTTCGGGAAGTCGGTGAGCTAATAAGTTCCTTAGCCGTGCAGGCCACCAAGTTGAATTATAATGCCATGCCATGCTACATTAATTCTTGACCCCCCCAATATTAAATTTTACGGATAAGTAAGCAACTGCTTGTGCATCTAACACCAAGGAGGCTGCCACTGCTGCTTGACGGACATTACACCACCCCCGGGGCCAACCTCCAGGGGACCCGCCAGGGCACCCTACTATTTTACCGATGGGGGACCTGAGTTCGTGCTACTGTGATACTTTAATACCACAATATAATTAAATAATCATCTAAGCGGGATCTCAGGGATGATGATTTAATTGTGCAATTCTCATCACATTTTTTATAACACGTACTCGGTATTTCCATCCTTCAAAAGCGATCAGGATTCATGACCAGCTTCATACTGGAGTCTTTATTAACCAATTCAGGTTCAATTTTCAATTTCTCGAAAACATGTTTTCTATCCTCAGCCAGCTTGAGCGTACAGGGTACGACAAGGCGCAAGGTTTTGGAGCCCGACTGCACGATTGATGCAATTTTGTAAACCCCCTCTGGGCGCAGCGTGCAGATTTCCGTTTTCAGTTGAGGCAAAAGCGCAGCCCAAAATGACAGAAGGTAGTCTACCACCATACCACAGCACCCGCAAATTCTGCCAGAACGCGAGGTTCTCCTATACGATTAAACATTCAAATTTGGAGCTCGAAGACGTAGTAGTAGTAGAGACATCATAGGAACACAAGCATAGCGTGCTATTCGTCAACGGTCTACCACCTCGACTGGATAAGAGTATTACTGAAACGGGCTTAAATCGTTCAGAGAGAAGAAGAAGAAGAAGAAGAAGAAAAGAGGAAGAAGAAGAAGAAGAAGAGGAAAAATAAGAAGAAAGGAAAAGGAAAGAAGAAGCATATAAGAATCAAAAAGATAAGAAAAAATAAAGAAGAAGACGAAGACGAAAAGAAGAATAAGAAGAAATAGATAAAAGATAGAGAAAGAGAGAGAGAGAGAAGAAGAAGAAGAGAGAAAGAGAAAGAGAAAGAGAAAGAGAAAGAGAGAGAGAAACTGATTTGATCGCGTTTAAATTTACAGGGGGCCAGTGTCTTAACGTAGAACGATGGTGCTCCTGGTACGGTAGCCTTTTGAAGTTTGGGGGTGCTACTAGCAGCTTTTGGGCCCCCCCAACGCACCCCCCAAAAACTCTAACGCAGCATGCCCTAACACAAAGGTGCAGCCCTTGTTCTGCGAGCAGCACCTTAAATATACCCCTGCCCCACAGGCATAGCTTTTTTTTCCGGCCACAACCAGCAGCTTCTGGGGAATAAAGTTATCTGACCGCGTCATCGGGAGTTGTTATTTCACCTGTGAGAGGGCTGTAATGTAATGTAATGTAATGTAACTTGTGAGAGGGCTGCGTAGGTCCGAGATCATTACAGTAGCTGTGTCTCGCCAGCTGGCAGTGCCCGGTGCCAGGATGACACCCAAACCACAACAAAAAACCACACCCCGTCCACAATCTCGTCCGACCCCGGTCCGACCCGGTCCACGCTGTCGCCACCCCTGTCGATCTGGAAGCAGGAGGGGGCCGGTGCTCACAGGTGAGGGGCCGCCCACCCCACGCCACTTCCTCGAGATCGCTCAGGCACAAACCACACAAAAAACCTCACCCCTCTCGCACCCAATCGTCGCTTTACACCGTCTTCACGCAACCTCTATCTCCAGCACCGAGACCCCTTTACCCTCTCCAACCCGCCAGGCTTCTTCTCTCTGTCCACCCACCCACCCACCTGCCCTCTCTCCTCCCCTCCTCCTCCTACCCCAACCCATCCCGCCCCACATCCCCCACCCACTCCCATCATGCACTCCACCCACATCTTCTCAAATCGAACGCACTCCCAACATGCTCGCGACCGTTACCCACGTGGCTCTTTTAAGCCGACCGATCGCATCGCGTCGATGCTGACTGTCCGTGCATGCGATGCTCGCATTCCACCTCATCGCCATCATAGTAACTCTCACGTTCAGCAGATGGCGGGCACCGAGCAAGCAGGCTTAAGCAATGATCCAGCGGATTGGAGCAGGGACGGTGACACACATAGGAAGACAACTCGCCGGTCTATGCTCCAAGGTGTGGGGAGTATATACATACAGACACACAGACAGAAAGACACACACACACACACAGACACACACACACAACACACACACACACACACACACACACACACACACACACACACACACACACACACACACAAACACACATACACACAAACACACATGCATCAGCATCAGCCTCCAGGTATGATGGTGCGTGACACACAAGGGAAGACACATCTCCGGTCGATGCTCCAAGATGTGGGCCATAATGAGAGTGACGATATAATATGATTTCAGTTTGATTGTTTGCTGGTTTCCCACCTCTCAGGCAGATGCACATACTGCTGCACATGAACACACAGTCACACAAGAGCACATACAAACACACACACACAGTCACACACACATGCACGCATGCACACACGCATGCATAGACACACACACACACAAACTACCAAAAACAAGCCCACACCACCATAGTTGTTCTTTTCAGCTATGAGCAGCAGCTGCTAGACAGCTCCCATGCCTGCATATTCAGACGATCATGACGCATTCTAGTGCACCTGAGCGTTTATGTCATCGGTGCTCCACATCTGTTGAAAACCTGTGCACACCACAACTGGTGGATATGTCAGGGAGCTGCCTAGAAGCTGCTGCTCGTTACCAAAAGGAAATCCTGTGCACACCACAACTGGTGGATACGTCAGGGAGCTGCCTAGAAGCTGCTGCTCGTTACCAAAAGGAAATCCTGTGCACACCACAACTGGTGGATACGTCAGGGAGCTGCCTAGAAGCTGCTGCTCGTTACCAAAAGGAAATCCTGTGCACACCACAACTGGTGGATACGTCAGGGAGCTGCTTAGAAGCTGCTGCTCATAGACAAGAAGAAAACCTGTGCACACCACAACTGGTGGATACGTCAGGGAGCTGCCTAGAAGCTGCTGCTCGTTACCAAAAGAAAACCTGTGCACACCACAACTGGTGGATAAGTCAGGGAGCTGCTTAGAAGCTGCTGCTCGTTACCAAAAGTTAACCTGTGCACACCACAACTGGTGGATAAGTCAGGGAGCTGCTTAGAAGCTGCTGCTCATAGCCAAGAAGAAAACCTGTGCAAACCACATCTGGTGGATGAGTCAGGGAGCTGCCTAGAAGATGCTGCTCATAGCCAAAAGAAAACCTGTGCAAAACTTTTGACGGGGTCTTTCAACCATCCTCTATCCATGGTGTATGTCTATGTGTCTATGTATGTATGGTGTATGTATGTGTGTTTGTGCGTGTACATTCCGGTCCAGGGGCTAGCCTATTAGGCTAAAGTAAATTGACCATCTTCAAATAATCAAGATAACTATAGACTGTCTGGAGAGTGGCACACGTGTGTGTGTGTGGTGGTGGTGGTGGTGGGGGGAGTGGCTCACATTGAAAGGCAACACGTCGGTTAATGTTTCAAGGTGTGGGCCATGAAGAGATTTTTGGTGTAAAATTTATTGTGTTTGATTGTTTGCTCACGACTATCACCACCAAAAGCAACAAGAACTGTACAATTGTTTCTATATCTGTATCTGTATCTGTTCAATTGTATTTATAGCTGTATCTGAATCTGTCTCTGTACAGTTGTATCTGTATCTGTATCTGAATCTGTATCTGTACAATTGTATCTATATCTGTATCTATATGTGTAGGGGTCGGCAATATGATATCATATGATATCATATGATATCATATGATGCCGGCTGTCTGACTAGGTAACTTTGGCTTGGGGCATCATATCATATGATATTAAATCATATGCTTTTTGTATGATATCATATGATATCATACTCGTCTTTGGTCAACATCATATGATTTGCCGTTCCCTATATATGTGTGACCCAAACCTAAACCATGTATGGTTTAAGGTGTGGGCCAAGAGGATGTTCATCGTGTAACTTTTATTATGCTTCATTGTTTGCTGGCTTCCCCCCTCGCAGACGCACACACTCGTTCACATTCCCTTACAGCCATACACATGCACAAGTATGAACACAAAACCACATGCAAACACCAGGTAGGATGGTGTGTGCCCCTCTCTCTCTCTCTCTCTCTCTCTCTCTCTCTCTCTCTCTCTCTCTCTCTCCCTCACACACACTGACACACACACACAAGCACTAGCACACACCCCTTACGGCCATCACGACCCTCACCACCCTCACCACCACCTCCAGCAGAAGCAGCAACAACAACAACAACAACAACAACAACAACAACAACAACAACAACAACAGTACCACCACCACCACAATCACCATCACCCCCACCCCCACCACCAACGCTAGCTGTACCTGTGGCCCAAATCTTAACGCTGCACTCACACACGTGCACGTCTGCCCACAAGAACTGAAACAACGCTAGCTATACCTGTGGCCCAAACCCTAACCATGTACCTACACACGTTTACATATGTCAACAGGAACTGCATTGACGCTAGATGTACCTGTGGCCCAAACCCTAACACTTTTCTCACACATGTGCTTGTCTATTTACAGGAACTGCAACGATGCTAGCTGGACCTATGGCCCAAACCCTAACCATGTAAATACAGGCATGCCTGTCTATAAGAACCATGTACCTACGTGCATGTCTGTCTACAGGAACTGCAACGACGCTAGCTGTACCTGTGGCCCAAACCCTAACACTTTTCTCACACATGTGCTTGTCTATTTACAGGAACTGCAGCGACGCTAGCTGTACCTATGGCCCCAACCCTAACCATGTTCCTACACACATGTGCACATCTGTTTACAGGAACTGCAACGACGCTAGCTGTATCTGTGGCCCAAACCCTGAGCCCAGCAAGTGCCCAGGCTGTGGAAGCCACAGCTGATGTGGCAACTCCAGCCAGTGCAGCTGCAACAGAGACGGCAGAAGATGCAGTGAGGGGGATTATTGCTCTCAGGGATCCATCCATCAATAGGTGAGCGCTCATTGTGTTGGTTGGTTGGTTGGTTGGTTGGTTGGTTGGTGTGTTTGTGTGTTGGTTGGTTGGTTTGACTTCTGCAACAGATATGGCAGTAGATGCAATGAGACGGATTATTGCTCTTAGAGATCCATCCATCAATAGGTGAGCTCTTGGTATGTTGGTTGGCTGGTTGGTCTGTTGCTGTGTTGGTTGGTGTGTTGCTAGCTGGTGTGTTTGTTGGATGTTGTGTTTGGTGTGTTGGTTGGCTGTTGTGTTGGTTGTTGTGTTGGTTGTTGTGTTGATTGGTATGTTGGTTGTTGTGTTGGTTGGCTGGTGTTTTGGTTGTTTGGCACCAGTGGCACTGCACACTTCCAATTGCATTCCGGGTTTTTATTTATTATATTATATTATACTAGTACGGTAGCCCGTGTGGCCGGTGGCCACACCAACACCCCCTCTCCTCCCACACTCTCAGACACACACCTCTTCTCTCTACCTTTTCCCCTTCTGCTTCAGATGTGGCCTTCCCCCCTGTCATACACGTATCCCCCCCCCCCCCCCCCCCCCCCCCCCTACCCTCCACACACACACACACATACAGACCCACAGCATCCTCGACTTCCCCCGGCCTCTTCCTACCCAATCCACACCAAGGTACTACAAAGCGCGCGCGGCAGCGCAATTTCGCGCACGCTTTTTGAGCCCCACTGCGCGTTTCGCGCAGTTTTTTCAACCCCTGTGGACGAAGCTCGCAGTTTTTGCGTTTTTGCTCTAAAAAGCGCTGGCCAATTTGACGTTTGTGCGCTTAAAGCGCTGACCAATGTGACAAAATGTAGTACCCTGATCCACATACACTCTCTTTCTCTCACCTTCGCCCCCAAAAGCCTCCCTTTTACCCAACCACCAACACGCACACACACTCTCCTCCTCCCTACCTCATACCCTTCACTTCGGCTGCGGGATTTAATCTTGCAGAATGAGGGGAAAGTGCAGACCAACAACTTGGGAACGCTCAGATCCCGATCACCCCGAGAACACCGGACCAGTGCAATTCCAAAGCTACCAACTTGCAGTTTCATCTTCTCGTGCAGTGGCCCAGTTGATACTCGGTCAACTCTTGGAACAGCACAAATCGTATTTCGCGATATTCGATACAACGAGAAGAGCTTTCAGATATGGGATGAGAGGTGCAAGCGCGAGAGTGGGCAGAGGGACGGAATGGCCTTCGCGATCTGAACAAAGTCAAAATAATCGCAACAACCAGCAGACCATGACGAAGGCGATGCGATGGCATGGCGAAAGTGCGCATGCGGAGAAAAAAAGCATGACGATCTGAAAGTCTGGCTTGATTATGGGTCTGGCGTAACTCCTGAGGTTGGAAAGCAAAGTCTTCACGCCTGGCTTGGTTAAGAGCAGCTTAGCAGCTTCGCGTTCATCCTGAGGCATGGGATCGCGTTGATTACGTCCGGCTTGATTATGAGCCTGGCGTAACTCCTCAGGTCGGGCAGCGTGGGCATCACGTCGACTCTTGTTGGCTCTGCCTGGCTCTGTCCAGTTCTTCCTTGCTCATGCAAGCTCGCTTTGAGCGCTGGCTGGCGGTGTCGCGGGCCCTCCTGTCTATTAGGACCGTTGGCATGCATCATGGTCGCATGCTCCGTGAAGAAGCAATGAACTGAAACGATTATTCTGAGCGCCATGCAAAGCGAGGGTCAGTAGATGACCTCCGAAGAGAGGATCTTCTGGATCTAAATTGCTTGCAGTCATTGTATGGGAGGCAAATGTGGGAATGAAATGAGCGCGCGCACTTAGCATTGCGCATCTGCAGTTTCGGTATTTGAACATTTCGCTGGGCGGGGTGTTGCGAGTTGGGTTTGACAGAAAGTTGGTTGCAAGTCGGTTACACTTCGCACGCCCATGGCACGTGGGTACGCGATGATGACACCACCACGACCACCACGACCACGACCATGATTTCTTTATACACATAGATTATATTATATTATATTATATTATATTATATTATATTATATTATATTATATTATATTATATTATATTATATTATATTATATTATATTATATTATATTCTCTTCCTTCTCTTCTCTTTCTCTTCTCGTCTGTTCTCTTCTCTTCTCTTCTATTTCTTCTCTTCTCTTCTTTCTCTTCCCTTCTCTATCTCTTCTTTTTCTATTCTCTTCTCTTGTCTTGTTTGTCTTGTATTGTCCTCTCTTCTCTTCTCTTCTCTCTCTTCTCTTGTTTTTTTTGTCTTTTTTCGCTTCTTTTGCATCCTTTGTCTCTTTTCTGCTCTCCCCCTCTCTCTCGCCTTCCCTACCCCGCCTTCCCTTTCTTCTCGATCCACCCCCCCCCCCCCCCCACCGGACCCCCCCCACAAACACACACCTTAGCATAGAGCACAGGGAAGGGCACTTGACGCGAGCTTTTATGTATTGTATTATATATTATGTTTGTATCATGTTGTCTCTTCCACACGGCTGTCTTCCATCACCACAGGAGCACTAAGTAATGATAACGCCTGGTGAGGTGTGGTATTAAGGGAGCCCTGTCTTACGGCGGTAGAGAACGGGCTGCTACTTTACCTGAACAGAGCCTCCGTGGCCGTTGACAGCGACCGCGAACATTAAGGCGCACCCGTAGGGATTCGAGCCCCGGACCTTCTGATTTCAACGACCTCTACCATTGAGCCAATCCTCAAAACGTCACTTATCCACTTCATGTCAATAAATGCATAAATACAATAAACTATATACCTTATTACGATGACATAAATAAATCAATAGTACTCCTTATTAGGAGGCTTAAGGTTGAGGGGGCAAGCCCGTTTGCTTGCACTGGGGCCAACCACCAAGGTAGGGGGGCCAAGCACCAAGGTAGGGGGGCCAAGCACCAAGGTAGGGGGGCCAACCACCAAGGTAGGGGGGCCAACCACCAAGGTAGGGGGGCCAACCACCAAGGTAGGGGGGCCAAGTACCAAGGTAGGGGGGCCAAGCACTAAGGTAGCGGGGCCAACCACCAAGGTAGGGGGGCCAACCACCAAGGTAGGGGGGCCAACCACCAAGGTAGGGGGGCCAACCACCAAGGTAGGGGGGCCAACCACCAAGGTAGGGGGGCCAACCACCAAGGTAGGGGGAAGCTAGCCCCGGATTAGCCAGCCCGGGGGTGGGGGGTTATAGTTTACAGTTTATGGGTTTAGGGTTTAGGGTTTACCCCCGGTCATCCCCGGTCTGGCGAACCCCAGGCTAGCTTCCCCCTACCAACCACCAATCCCCTCCATGTGAGCACTGGTACCCCTAACATTCTATTTTGACCTTGTTTTGGATCTGACTGCCCGACCTGATCTCACAGTATGTATGTGTGTTACAGTCCAGGGGTAGGCCAAATAGGTTGAAGGGACTTGCCCAACAGTGATAGGAAGGGCTAAAGAGAAAAAGCATTGATGAACTGAACCACAAGCGATTTTTTTACCAAAGGGGGACCTGAGTTTCTGCTTCAGTAATCATTTAATTATACAATTATAATGAAATCGACATCCCACAACGTCCCGAGGGGTCTTCCAACCAGCCTCTCTTGATCACCAGAAAGTAGATGCAGGTATGTGAATCACGCAAATGATAGATAGATAGAACTGAAACCCCAAACAATCGTTTAACCGACAAGGTGAGAGCTGCTGGTCATTTGTTTTTGTAGTTGTGAAAGGAGGTTTTCACCCCAGGAGGTGGGTCTCCCGACACAAACCAGCAACACCGAGGATTCAGTTCGAATGGCGTTGCCACCCCTACAAAAAAGTAGACGCGCATAGGGTTGGTTGGAGATACGGGCCAAACCCCAAACAATCATTTCGCAGAGTGCTATCCACATCAGCGGTGGAGCCGTGCGCTATGGACTGGATTACAGAGGTTGGACCTTGTTTTGAATCTGACTGCCCAACCTGATCTCACATAGGGCGATCCAAATCAGTTGAAGATTGCGTGCGCTATATGGACTGGAAGGGCTGCTATTCCGGGTGAAAAACAGACACGTTCAATTTTGTAAACCAATACCAATACCACCACAACTGATCTTGCAGAGGGCTATCCACATATCCACATTTCCACATCTGAACCCTGATCTCACGGAGGGCTATCCACATTTCGGTTTCGGTGTACCAGGACCATTCCATTTTGACCTTTTAGGAGATCAAACTGCCCCATCTGATCTTGCAGAGGGCTATCCACATCATCGGTAGATTTCATGCGCTGTGGACTAGAGGGCCTGCTACCTTTCTAACCACCACACCTGATCTTGCAGATCACATCAGCAAAGGATTGCATGCGCTAGGGACTAGAGGGCCTGCTACCTGTCTAACCACCACACCTGATCTTGTAGCCCACACCTGATCTTGTAGACCACACCTGATCTTGTAGACCACATCAGCAGAGGAGCGCATGCGCTATGGACTGGATTGCAGAATTTGGACCTTGTTTTGAATCTGACTGCCCGACCTGATCTTGCTGAGTGCAATCCAAATCAACGGAGGATCGTGTGCGCTTTGAACTAGAGGGCCTGCTACCTCCTGGTGAAAAACAAACAACTTATTGTTTTTAAACGGATACCAATGCAACCACAACTCCATCCACACCAGCAGAGGAGCGCATGAGCTATGGACTGGATTGCAGAATTTGAACAGTTTTGAATCTGACTGCCCAACCTGATCTCACAGAGGGCTATCCACATCAGCGGAGGATCGCGTGCGCTCTATGGACTGCTGGGGCTGCTACCTCCTGGTAAAAAACAAACGAATACAATTGTGTAACCAATACCAGATGCTCTGTTCACCCTACCCACTTCCTTATGCCCCACTCCTCCTTTCTAAATTTCCCCCCTGGTAATTAATTTTGCAGCCCAAGACGGAAAGCAGCCAAGTTGCTGGCTGGAGCTATGCCATCAAGTTTAAGTTTTGGATCTAACCACCCCACCTGATCTTGCAGAGAGCTATCCACATAGCGGAGGATCGTGTGCGATTTGGGCTGGAAGGGCTGCTACCTCTTGGTGAAAAACAAACAACTAATTGTTTTTAAACTAATACCAATACCAACCCCCCTGATCTTGCAGAGTGCTATCCACATAGCGGAGCATCGAGTGCGCTTTGGATTAAAGGGCTGCTACCTTTTGTTGAAAAACAAAGAACTACAATTTTGTAAACCAATACTAATACCACTCCTCCTGATCTTGCTGAGTGCTATCCACGTCAGCGGAGGATCGCATGCGCTATATGAAATGGAGTGGCTGCTACCTCATGGTGAAAAACAGACACGTTCAATTTTGTAAACCAAAACCAATACCACTACAACTGATCTTGCAGAGGGCAATCCAAATCAGCGGAGGATCGCATGCGCTATATGGAATGGAGTGGCTGCTACCTCCTGGTGTTAAACAAGCAACTATAATTTTGTAAACCAAAACCAATATCACCACAACTGATCTTGCTGAGTGCTATCCACATCAGCGGAGGATCGCATGCGCTATTTGGACTGGAGTGGCTGCTACCTCCTGGTGTCAAAAAGCAACTACTATTTTGTAAAGCAATACCAATACCAACCCAACTGATCTTGCAGAGGGCTATCCACATATCCACATATCCACATCTGAATCCTGATCTCACGGAGGGCTATCCACATTTCGGTTTCTGTGTACCAGTGCCATTCCATTTTGACAATTTTGGAGATCTAACCACCCCACCTGATCTTGCAGAGGGCTATCCACGTCAGCAGGGGATCGTGTGCGCTTTGGACTGGAGGGCCTGCTACCTCCGGGGGATGCCAGCCTGGACTTGGAGGTGGAGCGTGCTAGGGTGGGAATCAATAGAGCCTGCAGGTATCATGCAGGATTTACGGCTTATGTTATTGTTACCTATTGTTTACTTACTTGTAATTGTCATGTATTTATACTGGAGGGCCTGCTACCTCCGGGGGATGCCAGCCTGGAGTCGGAGGTGGAGCGTGCTAGGGTGGGAATCAGTAGAGCCTGCAGGTTTCATACAGGATTTACGGCTTATGTTATTATGACTTATTGTTTACTTATTTGTAATTGTCATGTATTTATATTGTATTGTTAGATACGGATTGGTTCATCTACACCAAATGATGTAGATGATAAAATGAATGTGTAGGTGATTAACCACATGCACTGCAGACTAATCATTTAATATGATGAATGTACTAGACACATGAATGTGCAGATGATGAAATGAATGTAGATGAATGTGTAGATGAATGTAGATGAATGCAGATGACGAAATGAATGTAGATGATCAAATGCATGTGTAGATGAATGTAGATGAGTGCAGATGACGAAATGAATATAGATGATCAGATGAATGTGTAGATTAATGTAGATGAATGCAGATGACGAAATGAATGTAGATGAATGTGTAGATGAATGTAGATGAATGCAGATGACGAAATGAATGTAGATGATCAAATGCATGTGTAGATGAATGTAGATGAGTGCAGATGACGAAATGAATTTAGATGATCAGATGAATGTGTAGATGAATGTAGATGAATGCAGATGGCGAAATGAATGTAGATTATGAAATGAATGTGTAGATGCATGTAGATGAATGCAGATGACGAAATGGATGTAGATTATCAAATGAATGTGTAGATGAATGTAGATGAATGTAAATGAATGTAGATGACGAAATGAATGTAGATGATCAAATGAATGTGTACATGCATGTAGATGAATGCAGATGACGAAATGAATGTAGATTATCAAATGAATATGTAGATGAATTTTAGATGAATGTAAATGAATGTAGATGACGAAATGAATGTAGATGACCATATGAATGTGTAGATGAATGTAGATGAATTTAGATGTCCAAATGAATGTAGATGACCATACGAATGTGTAGATGAATGTAGATGACCAAATGAATACGAATATGAATGTAGATGAATGTAGATGACCGGCCGAATGCACTGCAGACCAATCATTCAATCTCTAATCTGAGAAATGCAACCGGATGTGCTGGAGTCCTCTGCCAAAGTATGATGCTATTTCACTCCTAAAAGAGATAGAACACATGAATGTGTAGATGACCAACTAAATGCACTGCAGATCAACCTTTTAATATAATGAATGCACAGGGCACATGAATGTGTAGATGACCAAATGAATGCAGATGATCAAATGAATGTCTAGATGAATGTAGGTGAATGTAGATGAATGTAGATGACCAATTGAATGTGTAGCTGACCAACCAAATTCACTGCAGACTAATCATTCAACAGAATTATGTACTGCGCACATGAATGTAGATGAATGTAGGTGAATGTAGATGAATGTAGATGACCAATTGAATGTGTAGCTGACCAACCAAATTCACTGCAGACTAATCATTCAACAGAATTATGTACTGCACACATGAATGTAGATGAATGTAGGTGAATGTAGATGAATGTAGGTGAATGTAGATGAATGTAGATGACCAATTGAATGTGTAGCTGACCAACCAAATTCACTGCAGACTAATCATTCAACAGAATTATGTACTGCACACATGAATGTAGATGAATGTAGGTGAATGTAGATGAATGTAGGTGAATGTAGATGAATGTAGGTGGATGTAGATGAATGTAGGTGAATGTAGATGAATGTAGTTGACCAACAAAATGCACTGCAGACCAATCATTCAATCTCTAATCGGAAAAATGCATCTGGATGTGCTGCAGTCCTATAACAAAGTATGAGGCCATTTCTCTCCTAAAAGAGACAGACGAGAGAACCTGCTACGCAATGCTGCAGAAGGTGAGACACATGGACCCCCCCACCCCACCTACAAACACCCCCCCCCACCCACGCACCCACGCACCCACGCACACACACATCCCCCCCCCCCCCCCCCCCACACACACACACACCCACACACAACCACACACGCACTTACACAGGACCACACACGCAAACAGGACCACACATCCACACGCAAACAGGACCACACACCCACACTCATCCCCCCCCCCCACACACACACAAACGCACATGGACCCCCCCCCCCCCCCCCCCCCCCCCCCCCCCCCCCCCCCCCCCCCACACACACACACAAACAGACACACACGTACTTACACAGGACCACACCCACACAGGACCACACACACACAAACACACATGACCATCCGCCCACCCATCCATTGATCCCCCCCTCTACCCACCCCATCTACTCATCCACCCACCCATCCGTTCTCCCCCACCCATGTGGAAGGTGATACACATGAACCCTTGTTGGATTCCCCTTGACTGTATCTTTCACCTGTACACCTGTACACCCATTCCCCCCCCCCACCCCACCCCCCCCCCCACCCCCTTCGCCCCCGCCCCAGCCACCCTCCAAATCAATTCCCTGACTTGATCCCCTGACCCCGAACAACCACTCTCACACACACACACATAGCCACATACGCACTCACGCGCACACACATATACATCCACAGCCGCACACACACAAATACACACACACATTCCCAAATAGTAGCTCCCAACCCTCCAATTCCTTTCCTATCTCAGCACACTAAGGAGTTTCTCGCAGTCATCCACACATCAACTGTTGGGAAGGCATGCCTGACATGGTGCACACTCCTCCCCAGGTCTACAGGCCACATGCTCAGTGGCTTGATACCCTTCCCAGATCAATTCCCTCATCTGCTCTGCCCCCAAGCAACCACAAACGCACATACGCATACATAGCCACAGCCACACACATTCACACACACATACATACATAGCCACAGCCACACACATTCACACACACATACATACATAGGCACAGCCACACACATTCACACACACATACATACATACATAGCCACAGCCACACACATTCACACACACATACATACATACATACATAGCCACAGCCACACACATTCACACACACATACATACATAGCCACAGCCTCACACACGCACACACGTACAGAGCCATAGCCACACATATGCAGCCACAGCCACACACGCACACACGCACACACATATGCAGCCACAGCCACACACTCACACACGCACACACACATGCAGCCACAGCCACACACTCACACACGCACACACATATGCAGCCACAGCCACACACTCACACACGCACACACATATACAGCCACAGCCACACATGCAGACGCACACACATATGACATATGCAGCCACAGCCACACACTCACACACGCACACACACATGACATCTGCAGCCACAGCCACACACACAGACGCACACACATATGACATATGCAGCCACAGTCACAGCCACACATGCCGACACATATGCAGCCACAGCCACACACGCCAACACATATGCAGCCACAGCCACACACACACACACACACATATGACATATGCAGCCACAGCCACACACACACGCCGACACATATGCAGCCACAGCCACAGCCACACACACACACACGCACACACATATACAGCCACAGCCACACACACACAAATACACACACACATTCCCAAAGCGTAGCTCCCAACCCCCCAATTCCTTTCTAACCTCAGCACACAAAGGAGTTCCTCCCAGTCATCTACACACCAACTGTCGGAGAGGCATGCTTGACATGGGGCACGCTCCTCCCCAGGCCTACGGGGCTGTACATCAGCCTGCAGCACTACAATGAGGGAAGAATAGATGAGGTGGTCAATAGCTGGCCTCAGGATAAGGTACAGAATGTCTTATTGAGATCCTGTTGAGATGGTGGGTGGTTGGTGGTTGGTGGTTGGTGGCCCAGGAGAACCTATGGCTGGGTTGGTTGGTGGTTGGTGGCCTCAGGATAACCTATAATTTGGTGGTTTATTGGTTGTTGGTGGTTGGTGTCTTCAAGAGAATAGCTGGGTGGGCGGGTGGTGGTTGGTGTTGGTGGCCTCAGGATAAGGTACCAAATGTCTCATTGAGATACTGTTGAGATGGTGGGTGGTTGGTGGGTGGTGGCCTTAGTAGAACCTATAGCTGTGTTGGTGGTCGGTTGCTGGTGGTTGGTGGCGTCAGGAGAAACTATGGCTGGGTGGGTGGGTGGTGGTTGGGTGGGTGGTGGTGGCCTTAGTAGAACCTATAGCTGTGTTGGTGGTTAGTTGCTGGTGGTTAGTGGCATCAGGAGAAACTATGGCTGGGTGGGTGGTTGGTGGTTGGGTGGGTGGTGGTAGCCTCAGCAGAATCTATAGCAGGGTTGGTGGTTGGTTGCTGGTGGTTGGTGTCCTCAAGAGAACCAATAGCTGGGTGGGTGGGTGGTGGTTGGTGTTGGTGGCCTCAGTATAAGGTACAGTGTGTATTTTTGAGATTATGTTGAGATGGTGGGTGGGTTGTGGTTGGTTGGTGGTTGGTGGCCTCAGGATAACCTATAATTGGGTGGGTTATTGGTTGTTGGTGGTTGGTGGCCTCAAGAGAACCTATAGCTGGGTGTGCGGGTGGTGGTTGGTGTTGGTGGCCTAAGGATAAGGTATATAATGTATTTTTAAGATTCTGTTAAGATGGTGATTGGTTGGTTGTTCGTGGCCTCAGGATAACCTATAATTTGGTGGGTTATTGGTGGCCTCAAGAGAACCGATAGCTGTGTGGGCGGGTGGTGGTTGGTGTTGGTGGCCTAAGGATAAGGTATATAATGTATTTCGAGATTCTGTTGAGATGGTGATTGGTTGGTTGTTCGTGGCCTCATGATAACCTATAATTTGGTGGGTTTCTGGTTGTAGGTGGTTGGTGGCCTTAGCAGAACCTATAGCTGGGTGGGCGGGTGGTAGTTGGTGTTGGTGGCCTCAGTATAAGGTACAGAATATCTTATTGAGATCCTGTTGAGATGGTGGGTGGTCGGTGGTTTGTGGCCTCAGCAGAACATATAGCTGGGTTGGTGGTTGGTGGTTGGTTGTTGGTGGTTGGTACCTTCAGGAGAACCTATAGCTGGGTGGGTGGTTGGTGGTTGGGTGGGTGGTGGTGGCCTCAGCAGAATCTATAGCAGGGTTGGTGGTTGGTTGCTGGTGGTTGGTGGCGTCAGGAGAACCAATAGCTGGGTGGGTGGGTGGTGGTTGGGTGGTTGGTGCCGAGAGAGCAGGTTTTCAAACTCATCAGGAGTTTGATGGTAACCGACGTTGCTGCAGATACTTGGCAAAGGCGAGCCAGCTAGCCAGCGACCCAGCCGACTCAGTTTTGTCTCGAAATCGCTTTGGCAAACGGTGTATGTGTGATTATGCATATGAATATATACACTTAACTATATATATATATATATATATACTTAACTACCTGAAGCCTAAATCCTTATATTTAATGAAGATGTATAGTTCCCTGATAGTTCTCCACCCACCATTGCGAGCTTGCAGATAAAGATTACGGTCATCACAGATGGGGAGCGAATCCTCGGGCTTGGGGACCTTGGTGCCCATGGTATGGGCATCCCTGTTGGAAAGGTACGTACGTGCACATGTGCTGCAGTCCATGGACAGCCAAGTAGGCTGATGGAAGTCTGGAGCATATCCTAGTGCTTGGCGATCTTGGTGCTCATGGTATGGGTATCTCTGTCGGCAAGGTATGTATGTGCGCATGTATTTGTCAATTGCTAGGGGGGGGGGCGGGGGCGGAGGGGGTAGGCTGATAGAAGTCTGGAGCATACCCTAGTGCTTGACGATCTTGGTGCTCATGGTATGGGTATTACTTTTGGCAAGGTATGTATATGTGCATATTTGTCACATGCTAGGGGGGGACATGTAGGCTAATGGGACTTGGGAGCATATCCTAGGGCTTGGGGGCCTTGGTGCTCATGGTATGGGTATCCCTGTGTGATCGTGCTTTTACAGTCCAGTATGTATTTGTGCTGTCCATTTTGTATTTGTGCTGTCCATTTTGTATTTGTGCTGTCCATTTTGTATTTTACGTATTTTTCCTGTCCATTTTGTATTTTTTAAGCATATTTGTTTATGGCGGGAAGTTCATCGACTGTTTTTTAAATCAGGGACTCTTAGAAGTCAATAATTGATCTTCATTTTTTGAGGCTGGCAAATGCAAAGTGGCTACCCCTGGACAGTAACATACATGGCGTAGTATGCAGTATGCAGGATGTAGTTTGTATGTATGTATGTATTTATTTATGTTAAATATCAGACAATGAATGAATTGGTTTCTTTGTTTATTTGTTCTTTCTTTCTTTTTTTCTTTCTTAACTTTGTTGTTTAAAAAAAAAAATGTATTCATCACTCACTCCTGCCAATTCATTGCGCAGGTAATGGTGTACGGAGCTTGTGGGGTGGATCCAGCATCCATCCTGCCTCTCTTGGTTGATGTCGGGTGCGACACTGAGTCAATCAGGTCGGACCCCTTCTATGTGGGAGCAAGGTGAGGAGGCCAAGGTTCAGGGCACACGTATAATATTATCAACATATACTATTGTCAACATATAATCGTATTGGCATATTATCTGCATATAATATTGTCAACACATAATCGTATCGGCATATTGTCTGCATATAATATTGTCAACACATAATCGTATCGGCATATTGTCTGCATATACTATTGTCAACATATAATCGTATTGGCATATTATCTGCATATAATATTATCAACATATAATCGTATCGGCATATTATCTGCATATAATATTGTCAACACATAATCGTATCGGCATATTATCTGCATATAATACTGTCAACATATAATCGTATCGGCATATTATCTACATATACTATTGTCAACATATAATCGTATCGGCATATTATCTGCATATAATCTTGTCAACATATAATCGTATTGGCATATTATCTGCATATAATATTGTCACATATAATCGTATCGGCATATTATCTGCATATAATATTGTCAACATATAATCGTATCGGCATATTATCTGCATATAATACTGTCAACATATAATCGTATCGGCATATTATCTACATATACTATTGTCAACATATAATCGTATCGGCATATTATCTGCATATACTATTGTCAACATATAATCTGATCAGCATATTATCTGCATATAATATTGTCACATATAATCGTATCGGCATATTATCTGCATATAATATTGTCAACATATAATCGTATCGGCATATTATCTGCATATAATACTGTCAACATATAATTGTATCGGCATATTATCTACATATACTATTGTCAACATATAATCGTATCGGCATATTATCTGCATATAATACTGTCAACATGTAATATGATCAGCATATTATCTGCATATAATCTTGTCAACATATAATCTGATCAGCATATTATATGTATATAATCTTGTCAACATATAATAAGATCAGCATATTATCTGCATAGTTTCCTTCGCATGGTTTTATAGCATAGTTATATATTCTTGCTCATGAGGTTGGCCCCAGTGAAAGCAAACGGGCTTGCCCCCTCAACCTCACGCCTCGTAACAAGGCGTACAATTTATTTATTTGTTCTTAGTCATGGTTTATAGCATAGTTATCATTGGACTATATTGCTGGACACATGGTTCTGATACATAAGTAATAGCATTAGCTAGACTGAGTTGCTTAAGGAATGAAGAGTCGGGGGTTCGACTCCCCTTTCGGTCGCTCTTGGCGTTGCAGGTCGCCGTCAACCGCGATGGTAGCTTGTCCAGTTGAGGTAGGAGACCGCTCCCCACCCGCGTACGACGGGCTCCCTTAACACCACGCCCCATCAGGCGTTATCATTACCTTTTTATTAATAGCATTAGCCTTTCTTCTGTCTCGATGTATATGTGCATGTATGTTCCAGTCCATGGGAGATCCAGCGAAACCTCCAAACTCTGCTATTGATGTTCGTGTTTGTATTTTGCTCTGGGAGTTTGAAAGTTGAGTTTCTTCATCTTAAATGTCTACCCCTGTGTATGTATGTTCAGTCCAGGGTTAGGCTAAATAGGCTACAAGGACATGCCCAACCAGGCTAAAGGGACCTGCCCAATCTCATCTGGCTACCCCTGTGTATGCATGTTACAGCCCAGGGGTAGGCTAAATAGGCTACAGGGACTTCCCCGACCGGGCTAAAGGGACTTGCCCAATCTCATCTGGCTACCCCTTTGAATGCCTGTTACAGTCCAGGGGTAGGCTAGAATAGGCTTAAGGGACTTGCCCAATCGCATCTGGCTATCCCCTTTCTTGTATGACACACGCACAAATGTGTTGATATATGCACAAACACAGACAAGCACACACTGGCACACTCACACTTTCACATCAACACACGCATCCATATATCCACAAACACAAACACACACAAACGCACACACACACATGCTGTCACACGCAATGTTGCACACAAGCACATGCGCATGCAGCTTAATCCTCACACAGCTGTGCATGGCTTGTTCTGCCAACCCTAACCTGACTAATCCTCCCCTGCCAACCCTCCCCTAACCTAACCACAGTCAACAAAGGTAGCCCACACTTACATTAGAACCCACTTCCCTTAATTTAAACCACCTACACCATAAACCCTAAAAACACCTAAACCATTGAATCAAAACTTAAACCACTAAACCAAAAACCATAAACTTCCCTAACCCCCTTAAACTTAAGTGGTGGCTACCTTCCCCCCACCCTGACCTCAGGCAAGCAATGGAGCCCCCTTTTAAGTCAGCCCCTACTTCCCTAAACCCTAAGTCCACCTACACCCTAAAACCTAAAACCACCTAAAAACTTGAATGAAAGCCTAAACCCGGACACCCCTAAACTTGAGTGGGGTATACCTTCCCCCCACACTGACCTCAGGCAAGCAAGGGAGCGTGGTGAGCTGTACTACGACCCCTACCTTCCCCCCACACTGACCTCAGGCAAGCAAGGGAGCGTGGTGAGCTGTACTACAACCCCTACCTTTCCCCCACCCTGACCTCGACCCTACCTCCCTCCCACTCTGACCTCAACCCTACCTCCCCCCCACCCTGACCTGGGCCCTACTTTCTCCCCACCCTGATCACTACCCTACCTTCCCCCCACCCTGACCACAGGCAAGCAAGGGAGCGTGGTGGGCTGTACTACGACCCCTACCTTCCCCCCACCCTGATCACGACCCTACCTTCCCCCCACCCTGACCACAGGCAAGCAAGGGAGCGTGGTGAGCTGTACTACGACCCCTACCTTCCCCCCACCCTGATCACGACCCTACCTTCCCCCCACCCTGACCACAGGCAACCAAGGGAGCGTGGTGAGCTGTACTACGACCCCTACCTTCCCCCCACCCTGATCACGACCCTACCTTCCCCCCACCCTGACCACAGGCAACCAAGGGAGCGTGGTGAGCTGTACTACGACCCCTACCTTCCCCCCACCCTGATCACGACCCTACCTTCCCCCCACCCTGATCACGACCCTACCTTCCCCCCACCCTGACCACAGGCAACCAAGGGAGCGTGGTGAGCTGTACTACGACCCCTACCTTCCCCCCACCCTTATCACGACCCTACCTTCCCCCCACCCTGACCACAGGCAACCAAGGGAGCGTGGTGAGCTGTACTACACAGTGATGGAGGCTGCAGTGGAGGCTGTACAGCGCCGGTGGGGGTCCAAGGTGATCATCCACTGGGAAGATGTCGGCCGTCAGCACTCTTTCGAGCTTTTGAAGAGATTGGGTAAATCTGGTGAGATATTTGGGCTAAATTCAATCTTTTAGGTTGAGGGATTTGTTTTCCAGAGTGACCTTCCTCTGTAAGGACTAAGGATGTTGGTCAGCACCTCTCCTTCAAGTTATTGAAATCATTCGGTAAATCTGGTGAGATATTTGGGCTGAATATTACGTTTTTAGGTCTATTGATTTGCTTTCCGGAGTGATCTTCTTCTGTAAGGATGTCGGTCACCAGCATTCTTTCGAGCTTTTGAAGAGATTGGGTAAAACGGGTGATATATTTGGGCTGAATATTATGTTTTTAGGTTAAAGGACTTGTTTTCCCTAGCGGACATCAAGTGGGATGCCATTGGTCACCACCACTCCTTTGAGACTTTGAGGTGGTTTGGTGAATCTGGTATTGGGGCTACAGGTTATGTTTTTAGGCTCAAGGATTTGTTTTCCCTAGCCTACCTTCTCCTAGACATGCACTGGGAGGACGTCGGCCGCCAGCACTCTTTCGAGCTTTTGAAAAGATTAGGTAAATCTGGTGGGATATTGGGGCTAAATATAATGTTTTCAGGTCTAGGGATTTGTTTTGCCTAGCGGGCATCCAATCAAATTTGAGGCCACTAGCTGCCAGAACTCTTTCGAGCTTTTTAAGAGATTGGGAGCATCTGGTGATATATTTGGGCTGAATATTATGTTTTTAGATCTAGGCATTTGTTTTCCCTAGCAGATATCTAATGGGAGGCTGTTGGTCACCAGCACTCTTTCGAGCTTTTTAGGTGGCTGGGTATTTTAGTTAAATGTTCTGTTTTTAGGCTAAAGGATTCGTTTTCCTTATCGCACATCCAATCACATGGGGGACTGCTGGTCATCAGCACTCTTTCAAGCTTTTGAAGAGATTGGGTAAATATAGTGAGATGTTTGGGTTAGATGCTATCTTTTAGGTTGAGAGATTTGTTTTCCAGATTTATCTTCCTCTGTAAGGATGTTGATCACCACCGCTTCTTCAAGTTATTGAAGAGATTGGTTCAATCTGGTGAGATATTTTTAATTTATATATATATGTATATATATTAATCATATATATTATATGATTAATATATATCTGGTGTTATATATTTATTTGGACTGAATATTATGTTTTTAGGTTTAGGGATTTGTTTTCCAGAGTGATCATCCAAGAACTCAGTGGGGAGGACGATAGTCAGTGATTTTTTTTCAAATCTGAAAGTGGGGTTTTTCTAGCTTTATGGTTCCAGGCCTCCTCCAGAAGTAGCTTTTGGGGGCCATTTGGGTCAAAGTAAAAAAAAAAAAAAACTTTTTAAAGCGATAATTTCTCCAAAACGGGGTCAAAACTAGCGATCGCTATATATAGCGGGAAAAACTATCCCTGACGATAGTAAGCAGCACTCTTTCAAGTTCTTGAAGAGACTGGGTAAATCTGGTGAGAGACGTATATCGTATTTATATTTATATTTATATTTATATTTATATTTATATTTATATTTATATTTATATTTATATTTATATTTATATTTATATTTATATTTATATTTATATTTATATTTATATTTATATTTATATTTATATCATTTATATTTATATTTGTTTTTAGGGAGGTACGAAATCTAGGTTTTAGGTTTTAGGGTATGAGCTCATTTTTGTTTCGTCCTTTGGACTGTTTCAGACACTAGGAAAATCTGGTAAGAAATCTGCAGTTATTGCTTCAGGGTTCTCTTATAGCCAGGTACAAAATCTAGGGTTAAGGTTTTAGGTTATGAGCTCATTTTTGTTTTGTCCTTCGAGCTATTGCGGACACTTGGATAATCTGGTAGGGAATCTTTGGTTGATCTTTTAGGGTTCTCTTATAGCCCTTCAAAATATAAAAAGAGGTTCGGTAAATCTGTTAAATATCTAGGGTTAAGGTTTTAGAGTTCTCTTATAGCCCTGAGAGATGTTGAACAGGTTGGGTAAATCCGGTAAATATATAGGGTTACGGTTTTAGAGTTCTGTTATTGTCCTTTGAGCTGTTAAGGAGGTTGGGTAAATCCGGTAAATATCTAGGGTTAAGGTTTTAGAGTTCTGTTATTGTCCTTCAAGCTGTTAAGGAGGTTGAGGAAATCTGGTGAGATGCCTAGAATCATGGTTTTTAGTATCTCAAACGCTTGTTCGGGGTTCAGTTCATCAGTGTTTTCCGTACATACAAACATAACGTATGCGACTGAAGTAATGGCAAGAATAAGTATCGGCAAATGGCTTTTTACCCCTAAAAGTGGGTCTCAGAAAAGCATGGCAAAACTAACTCGGCAAAGGGGTCCATGGCTTGGACTAACTCAAGTTGAGACATGAAATCCAGTTGGAATATCGTCGTTTTGCTTGCATTTCCTTGTTACAAGTAGTCTGCCCAAGCTTGCTGTGAAACCATGTGAAAATTCAAATCAGGAGCTGAGGTGGGCTGGCTGACTTTCCAGTATGTAAAAATTATATTAAAATCAAGACAGTAGGTGGACTGGTCATATCTGGGCTTGGCAGAGCAATTAAATTCAAATCAGGAGCAAAGGTGGGCTGACTGTCCATCTTGTACCGTACACGCCTTAAGTATTGGCAAACGGTTTGGCAAACTACCCTTTGCCAAACCGGGTTAGGGATGCAGCTTGAGACCACTCCAGGTGGTTGGCCTTTGCCAAGTTACGGTTACCATGGTACTCTATCTAGTGTCTACTAAGCCCTAGCAAGTTGAATGTCCCTGATTTGAATTGCTAAATGGTTCCATTTTCAGCAAGCTTGGGCAGACTACTATGTAAACATGTACTTGACCTTGAACTTGGTTACATGGCTCCAGCCAGCAATTTGGCTTCTAAGCACCGGTCTGGCTACTAAGCCCTAGCAAGTTTAATGCTTCTGATTTGAATGGATACATGGTTTTATAGCAAGCTTAGGCAGACTACTTGGTGAACATGTAACAAGGAAATGTAACAATAGCATAAGACCCTTTGCCAACTGGTTTTCAAGTCTGAGCTTGAGACAGTCAGTGCCAAATACCCCTTTGCCAAGTTAGTTTTGCCATGCTTTTCTGAGACCCACTTTTAGGGGGGAAATGTCATTTGCCAATACTTAATCTTGCCAATACTTAAGGCGCATACGGTATCTAACAATTAAATAAAAATCCATGTAACAATTAAATTAAATCAGGAGCAGAGGTGGGCCGGTGCTGTAAATCCATGTAACAATTAAATTAAATCAGGAGCAGAGGTGGGCCGGTGCTGTAAATCAATGTAACAATTAAATTAAATCAGGAGCAGAGGTGGGCCGGTGCTGTAAATCAATGTAACAATTAAATTAAATCAGGAGCAGAGGTGGGCTGACTGACCATCCAGTATGTAACAATTAAATCAAAATCAGGAGCAGAGGTGGGCCGGTGCTGTAAATCCATGTAACAATTAAATTGACATTGGGAGCAGATGAGTGGGCAAGAGCGCGTTTATGCTGTGTTCACTACATCACACAACCTCTTGCACAATGGACACCCTGGGGATGAGAAAACGACAGTTCTTGCATCCTTGTAAGTGGGCTTCACCATCACGATTCATTTTGTAAGGTAAAAAAAACAAAACTTGTGTACTGCCAAGTACCGTCGTAACCGTAACTTGGTAACCGCAAACCAGCTGGAGTGGACTCAGGTTCGAGCATAAACGGTTTGGCAAAGGTTTGATTGTCAAACGCTTTGCCGTTACTTAAGGCGCACATAGCCCATGTCAGCAAATCAATTGGTCTAGTGGTACACCAAATCGCTTTGAGGATGCAGGGTCGTGGGTTCGATTCCCCTTACGGTCTCCCTGAGTGTTGCAGGTCGTTGTCAACCGCGATGGTAGCTTGTCCAGTTGAGGTAGAAGACCGCTCTCTACCCGCATACGACAGGTTTCCTTCATACCACGCCCTACCAGGCGTTATCATTACCTTTTTTTAAGGCGCATTTTACATTTCTCTCCTACCAAATGCCCTTGTCCATCTTGCACACAGGAGTACCAACATTCAACGACGACATCCAATGTACTTCAGCCATTGTACTGGCCGCCATGCTGGCAGCCACACGCTTAGAGGGCGTTCCTAAGATCCGAAACCAGACAGTCTTTTTCTTCGGAGCCGGGCAGACCAGCGTTGGATGTGCTGGCCTGCTAGTGGCGGCAATGAAGAAGGAGGGCTTGTCTGAGGGGGAGGCATGCGACCGCATATTCTTGATGAACTCAAAAGGCTTGGTACTCAGGAATAATGCGAGGAGCGACGCGCGGGTTCAAAGGTTTGCCAAGGATCCAGCTGATTTCTCAGGTAGCCTCTGATTCCCCCCCCCCCACACACACACCACCACCACCACCACAACCACCACCCACCACACCTAACACACTCACTTGTGAACACACACTTACAAACACACACACACACACAAATCCCAAGCACACACACAAATCCCACTGATCCCACCCACCCCATCCCACCACACATACACACACACTTGCTCACACACATGCACAAGCACGCACACAAAAAGGGCAGCACGTGAGTCCAAAGATTTGCCAAGGATCTAGCTCATTTCTCAGGTAGCCTTTGATTCCCCCCCCCCCCCCCATACACACCACCACCACCACCACCACCCACCCACCACACCTAACACACACACACACACTTACGTACACACATGCACAAACACACACACACACACACACACCACCACCACCCACCCACCACACCTAACACACACACACACACTTGCGTACACACATGCACAAACACACACACACACACACACCACCACCACCACCCACCCACCACACCTGACACACACACACACACTTGCGTACACACATGCACAAACACACACACACACACCACCACCACCACCACCACCACCCACCACACCTAACACACACACACACACTTGCGTACACACATGCACAAACACACACACACACACACCACCACCACCACCCACCCACCTACACAACACCACACACACACTTGCGTACACACATGCACAAACACACACACACACACACCACCACCACCACCACCCACCACACCTAACACACACACACACACACTTGCGTACACACATGCACAAACACACACACACCACCACCACCACCCACCCACCACACCTAACACACACACACACACTTGCGTACACACATGCACTAACACACACACAAAAAGGAATGCGTAGGTTCAAAGCTTTGCCAAGGACCCAGCTGATTTCTCAGGTAGCCACTGATCCCCACACCACACCACCACCACCCCACCACCACCACCACCACCATCACCACCACCACACCACACCACACAAAACACACACTTACGAACACACACTCTCACAAAAGCAGAACGTGGGTTCAAAGGTTTGCCAAGGATCCAGCTGATTTCTCAGGTAGCCTCTGATTCCCACCCCCACCCCCCCAATTCCGTCCACCCCATCCCACCACACCTGACACACTCACTTGTGAACACACACATACAAACACACACACAAATCCCAAACACACACACACAAATCCCAAACACACACACAAATCCCTCTGATCCCACCCACCCCATCCCACCACACCTAACACACACACACTTGCGTACACACATGCACAAACACACGCACAAAAATCAGAACGCGGGGTCAAAGGTTTGCCAAGGATCCAACTGATTTCTCATGTAGCCTCTTATCCCCCACCCCCACCCCCACCCTCACCCACACCCACACCCACACCCACACCCACACCCACACCCTCACCCCCACCCACACCCTCACCCCCACCCACACCCCCACCCCCACCACACCTAGTACACACCCACTTGCGTACACGCATGCACAACCACACAAAAACAAATAGCAACATATGGTTCCAAATATTTGCCAAGGATCCAATTGATTTCTTAGTTAGCCTCTGATCCCCCACCCACACCCCCACCCACCACACCACACCGCACCTAATACACACCCACTTGCGTACACGCATGCACAAACACACACAAAAAAGAGCAGCACGTGGTTCCAAATATTTGCCAAGGATCCAGCTGATTTCTTAGTTAGCCTCTGATCCCCCACCCACACCCCCACCCACCACACCACACCGCACCTAATACACAGCTACTTGCGTACACGCATGCACAAACACACACAAAAAAGAGCAGCACGTGGTTCCAAATATTTGCCAAGGATCCAGCTGATTTCTTAGTTAGCCTCTGATCCCCCACCCCTACCCCACACACACCATAACACCACACCTAACACACACACACTTCTTTACACACATGCGCAAACACAAACATGCACACAAAAATAGCAGCATGTGGATCAAAATATTTGCCAAGGATTCAGCTGATTTCTCAGGTAGCTACAGATACCTCCACCACAAATATCCCCTACCTACTGATTTACATTTACATTATACCTACTGGTTTACATTTACATTATACCGAGGGGGGGGCAGGAATAAAGTTGGCTGACCGCACGTTCGGAAGTTGTTATTTTGACCCCCGGGGACCCCCCCCCACCCCCCCACCCCCCACCCCCTCCCCATCTTTGAGACCTCATATCTAGACACCCAGACAGTATTACGTAGTGAAAGGGGGGTCCATGAGCATCATTTCGGCAAGGCCATTCCAACCATACAACCAAAATTTATAGATATCAAGTTTGGACAAAGTTATTTAGATTTTAGTATTTTACAACTTTCTTGGGCACTCAGCTGTCGTCCGCGCCCGAGGAGGAGATCACGAAAATCGACTGAAGGCGTTATTTATCTGTCTTTTTATCTTTATCAGCATCATTATCATGGCTTGATCTACTCAACTTGTATTCTGGAGCCTGATGGTCGGCTCGGGTGGTGTGTGTGTTTTGGGTTGGGGGGGTGGGGGGGAGGGGGGGGAAGGTGTGGGGGGGTGGGTGTGTGTGTGTGTGTGGGGGGGGGGGGGGGGGGGCTCGAGTGCTCGACCCCAGGCTCGACTGCTTTAGGAACTTCGTACGGTAGGGGACCGGAATTCAGAACGCGTTGCGCGCGCGCCTTTTTCCGCCCAACTGCCGCTCGTTCCAAGCTGGACGCGAAGGTCTGGGTGACGTCCAGCCTGGCGTCCAGCCTGGATGTACCTTCCAGGAGATTCACCAATTACACCCTTGTGTCACTAACTAATAACGACTTCAGATTTGTACTCCTCTCGTCGAGACCTTCTCAATGGTGTACGTCACCGCTCAAAAAATTCGCACTGGCAAGAAAGTTACACGAGGTACAAATAAAAATTGGGAAACGGTCGGACCCCCCCCCCACCCCCCACCCCCCCCCCACCCACCCCCCCTCGTAGTCTCGGCCGACCGTGGGTGTATCGACATGATTTTTTTTGTATCGACTATTGCTCGCGGTTCTCTATCCATATCGAACGTGCGGTACGAATTTTTTTTCCTTGCCCCCCCCTCGCATTATACCTACTGATTTACATTTACCATTACGTCTATCAGGTGACTTCAAATATCTTCCTCACGCTCTCCCCTACCTACTGATCCACAGTCGCCCTAACCACCGATGTGTCCATCCCATATCTCCCAATCCTACTGACTTCCTTGTTCCTGGAGCTGGTCCCGATTTGAGAAGGTTACTTTTGTCTACAAAACGCCCTACCTTGTATATAGCCATCACCCACCTTCTTTCCCTATTAACAGGCATTTCTGTGTAGCTCAACATACTTTTAAACCCAGGGGAAATTCTCACCACACAGCTTGGCCCTTACATTTTTGAGTCCCCCTTGCCTCTGTCAAGCCGCGGGCACATTTGAAATCCAGTAGGGCACCAGGAAATTGTAACCATCATCGTCATCATCATTCGCCCCACCACCATAAGTGACGCAACATGCACCCCTGCCACCTGCATTTGCCCAAACTAACATCAATGACTCCGCTGTGGCCTCCCTCCACCCGGTGCCTTTATGCCCAAACTACCATCACTGCGCTGCAGTGCCCCTACCACCTGCATTCTCCCGAACTCCATCCTGACGGTCTGCTGTGCCCCTACCACTGCATTTGCATCCACCTTACCATCCTGACGCTGCATGTGCCCTACCCCTGCATTTGCCCAAACTACCATCACTGACGCCGCATGTGCCCCTACCACCTGCATTCACCCAAACTACCATCAATGACGCTGCAGTTCCCCTACCCACCTGCTTCGCCCAAACTACCATCAAAAGGACGGCTGCATTGCCCCTACCACCTGCATTGCCCAAACTACCATCACTGACGCTGCTGTGCCCCGTAACACCTGCATTCTCCAACTACCATCACTGACGCTGCATGTGCCCCCTACCGACTGCATTCACCAACTACCATCACTGCGCCGCATTCCCCTACCACCTGCATTTCGCCAAACTCCCATCACTGACGCTGCTGTCACTCCACCTGCATGTGTCCCAAACTACTATCATGACGCTGCATGTGGCCCCTACACCTGCATTCCGCCCCAACCTCCCATCACTGAGACGCGGCTTTTGGCCCCTACCACCTGCATTCGTCCAAACTAAAAGCCATCAACTTACTCTGCATGTGCCCTACCCACTGCAATTTGCCCAAACTCCATCACTGACTCTGGCATGTGCCCTACCCACCTGCAGTCTCCGAAACTACCATCAGGACACTGCATGTTCCTTACCACCTGCATTCCCAAACTACTCCCATCACTGACGCTGCATGGGCCCCTACCACACATGCATCGCCCAAACTACATCAATGGAACGCTGCATGTGCCCCTACCACTGCATTCACCCAACTACATCCCTGACACTAGCAGTGCCCTACCCACCTGCATCCACGCCCAACTACATCACTGACACGCTGCAATGTCCCCTACCACCTGCATTCCGCCCCAACCCCGCACTGACGCGCATGTGTCCCGCTACCTCCACCACCTCATTCGCCCAAACTACCATCAATGACGCTGCATGTGCCCCTACCACCTGCATTCGCCCAAACTACCATCAATGACGCCGCATGTGCCCCTACCACCTGCATTCGCCCAAACTACCATCACTGACGCTGCATGTGCCCCTACCACCTGCATTCGCCCAAACTACCATCACTGACACTGCATGTGCCCCTACCACCTGCATTCGCCCAAACTACCATCACTGACGCGCATTGCCCCTACCGAGCCCTACACAACCTGCCATTTCCCCAACTACCATCATGAACCGGCATGTGCCCCTACCACCTGCATTCCCCCAAAACTACCATCACGACCGCCGCAGTGTGTGCCCCTACCACTGACATTCGACCAACTACCATCACTGGACCTGCATGGCCCCTACACCTGCCATTCGCCCAAACTACCAGCATACCCTGCATGTGCCCCGACCCCAGCATTCAATCACCCAACTACCATCACTGAACTCCGCATGTGCCCCTACCACCTGCATTCGCCCAAACTACCATCACTGACGCTGCATGTGCCACTACCACCTGCATTTGCCCAAACTACCATCAATGACGCTGCATGTGCCCCCTACCACCTGCATTCGCCAAACTACCATCATACCCGCATGTGCTTCCTACCACCTGCATTCGCCCAAACTACCATCACGACGCTGCATGTGCCCTACCACTGCATTTTGCCCACACTACCTCAACTGGGCGCTGCATGTGCCCCTAACACCTGCATTCGCCCAAACTACCATCACTTACACTGCATGTGGCCCCTACCCACCTGCAGCATATTCGCCCAAACTAACCATCCTGACGCTGCAATGTGCCCCTACCACCTGAAATGTCGCCCAAACTAAACCATCACTGACGCTGCTGTGCCCCTACCCACCTGCGTTCCGCGCCAAACTAACCATCATGACTCTGCCTGTGCCCCAAACCACATCCACCTGCATTCACCCAAACTAACATCACTGACGCTGCATGTTCCCCTGCCACAGATATCTCAGTCACCAACCTACCCTCACTCTCAACCATCATTCACCCGACCACCGTCACCGACGGCGCATGTGCCCCTACCACCGACATCTCAGTTACCAAACTGCACTCACACACTTAACCATCATTCGCCCCACCACCATAACTGACCCTGCATGTGCCCCTACGACCTGCCCTCACACTCAACCCGCATTCGCCCAAACTACCATCACTGACGCCGCATGTGCCCCTACCACCAATATCTCAGTCACCAACCTATCCTCCCTGCTGATCTGCATTTGCCCCCCCACCACCACCATCACCGATGCCGCATGTGCCCCTACCACAGTTATCTCTGTCACCAACCTGCCCTCCCTGCTGATCTGCATTCGCCCCATCCCTATGCCTGTCTGCACCTATTGAACACCCTAGGGGTGCTCAAGCCTGCAAGCTTGGCCCCTCTTGAACATTTTTAACTCTTGGGGACTTCTCAAACATGTTTTACACCTTGTAATAGGGTGCCAAGTAGGTGCAGACAGATGTAGGGCATGACATCTCTTAAACTTGTTTTACACCTCTTAATAGGGTGCTAACTAGGATTGAAACATGAAATCAAGCGATATCATTTCCTCATAATGACTCATATGATTCCGTCATCGCCCAGACCAAAGTTACCATTTGAATACAATATCATATGATGCAATTTGTATGATATCATATGATATCATACTCACCTTTGACCAAAATCATATGATATGCCGATCCCTAGTGTTAACTAGTTGCAGACAGCTGTACGGCATGACATTCACTGACGCCACATATATCAGTCCGCATGTGCCCCAACCACTGGCATTTATCGCCAACCTGCCCTCACACTCAACCCGCATTCGCCAAAACCACCATCACTGACGCTTTTGCCCCCACCACAGATATCTCAGTCACCAACCTGCCCGCCCTGCTGACCCGCATTCGCCCCGCCACCATCACTGACGCCGCGGGGGCCCCTTCCACATATATCTCAGTCACGCATCCGCACGCCCTCAACACACTTAGACCACATTCGCCATCCCCCCCATCACTACCCCACATGTGCCTCCTACACACGTTATCCTCATTCCCCCAACCTGCAATCACTATCAACAGGCATTCGCCCAAACCACCATCACTGACGCCGCATGTGCCCCTACCACAGATATCTCAGTCACCAACCTGCCCTCACACACCCAACCGGCATTCGCCCCACCACCATCACTGACCCCGCCTTTGCCCCTACCACAGATATCTCAGTCACCAACCTGCAATCACTCTCAACAGGCATTCACCCCACCACCATCACTGACGCCGCATGTGCCTCTACCCCGCCCGATCCTCAGCACCACTGTCCCCTCACACAACCCAACCGCATCGCCCTTACATCACCATCACTGACCCCGCCTTTGCCCCTACCACAGATATCTCAGTCACCAACCTGCCCGCCCTGCTGACCCGCATTCGCCCCACCGCCATGGTCGGCGCCTCATCTGTAGGAGGAGCCTTCAGCCAAGAGGCTTTGGAGTGCATGTGCAAGGGGGTTGAGTCAAGATTTGGGCCAAAAACACGCCTTGTTGTCATGGCACTGTCAAACCCCACGGAGAAGGCTGAATGTACCTTTGCTCAAGCGTATGAATACAGCAAAGTGTGTGTGTTTTTATTTGCGCTGAGTGTACAGTTGCCCAAGTGTATGAATACAGCAAAGTGCGTGTGTGCATATTTGCGATGAGTGTACCTTTCCCCAAGCGTATGAATACAGTAAAGTGTGTGTTTTAATAGTTAAGCTGAGTGTGCATTTGCCCAAGCGTATGAATACAGCAAAGTGTGTGAGCGTGTAGTTGCACTGAGTTCACCTTTGCCCAAGCGTATGAATACAGCAAAGTACATGTGATTATAGTTGCTGCTCAATCGGTGCTCGTATGTATGTGTGTATGTTACAGTCCAGGGGTAGGCCAAATAGGCTAAAGGGACTTGCCCAACCATGAGGAAGGGCTACGAGTCCTATGCAGCTTCGCAAGTGACGCGGATAATTGGCAGAGTGTGTTGGCAACAGAACGACAGAAGGCAACAGACTGGAGCTAACCGAAGGCAGTCAGATATGAGACAGTTGGCTGACATGTTTAGGGTTTAGGGTTAGGGGGGGGGGGCTCCGCCAAAAAAGCAAAAGCCTTGATTGGTACTCATTTCACTTTGTGTGTTCTTGATTTTTGGGCCACTGCTCCGTACCTCCAATCCATCGCATCCATCCATCCATCCACCATCCATCCATCCAGCCTCCATCTATACATCCTCCATCGCATCCATCCCCCATCCATCCATCCTCCATCCATCCGCGCCATCCATCCATCCATCCATCCATCCAATCCTGCCATCCATCATCCATCCTGCCATCCTGCCCATCCATCCATCCAGCCGCCCATCCAGCCATCCATCCATCCATACCATCCATCCTCCATCCATCCATCCATCCATCCGCCCATCCAATCAATCCATCCATCCATCCATCCTCCAGCCGCGTCCATCCCTCAGCCATCCATCCATCCATCCAGCCATCCATCCATCCAGCCATCCATCATCCATCCATCCATCATCCCGCCCCATCCTCCATTCCAGGCCGTCCAGCCATCCATCCACCATCCACCTCCATGCCATGCCCATCCATCCCTCATCCAGCCATCATCCATCCACCATCTCCCCCCATCCGATCCATCCATCCAATTCCATCCATCCCTCCATCCATCCTCCTCCATCCATCCGCCCATCCACCATCCATCCAGCCATCCTCCGCCCATCCCTCCATCCATACCTCCATCCTCCACATCCATCCATCCAGCCACCATCCATCCATCCATCCTTCCTCCATCCTCCATCCATCCATCCATCCATCCATCCATCCATCCATCCATTCCCGTCCCATCCATCCATCCATCCATCATCCATCCTTCCCATCCTCCGCCCTATCCATCCATCCATCCCATCCATCCATCCATCCAGCCATCCATCCTCCATCCATCCATCCATCCATCCACCCATCCATACATCCATCCATCCATCCGCATCCATCCGCCCATCCATAACCATCCATCCATCCATCCATCCATCCATCCATCCATCCATCCCTCCATGCCAGCCAGCCAGCATCCGCAAGCCCCAGCCAGCCAGACGCCCAGCAGCCAGCCATCCAGCCGAGCCAGCCAGCTCAGCCAGCCCAGCCAGACAGCCAGCCAAAGACATGCCAGCCAGCCAGACATCCAGTCCCATAAGTCAGCCAGCCAATCAAGCCATCAATCCAGCGCCCATTCCATCATCCATCCATCCATAACCATGCAGACCTCCCAGCCATCCATCCATCCTCCAACCCGGCCATCCAGCCAGCCATCCATCATCCATCCATCCCTCGCCCATCATCCAATCCGCCCTCATCAATCACCATCCATCCAATCCCTCCATCCATGCCATACGCCCATCGCATCCAGCCCAGCCATCCAGACATGCCGCCCCATCAATCCAGAACTCCAGCCATAAATCCATCACATCCCATCCATCCAGCCATCCATCCATCCGCCAGCCATCCATCAATCCATCAAGTCCAGCCATCTCCCACAACTACCATCCCAGCTCCATCCTCCATCCGACCATACATCCATCCATCCATCCATCAATCCCTCAGCATCCATCGCCAAATCCATCAATCCATCCATACATCAATCAACCTCCATCCCATACATCCATCCCATCTATCCAAGCCCGCCCTCCATCCATCCATCCATCAGTCATCCAGCCATCCATCCCATTCATCAGCCATCCAATCCATCCATCCGCCCCCATCCAGCCATCTATCAGCCATCCATCCATCCATCCCAAGCCAGCCATCCAGTACAGCCAGCCATTCGCCCACCATCAGGCCACTCCATCCCTCATCCATCCCAGGCCAATCTAGCCAGTCCAGCATCCAGCCATCCATCCAACCATCATCCATCCGACCCATCCATCCTCCATCCATCAATCCATCCACTCCATCCATCCAGCCGCCCATCTAGCCAGCAATCAGCCAGCCAGCAGCCCAGCCAGCATACAAGCCGCCGCCAGCCAGCTAAGCCAGCAGCAAGCAATCCATCCAGCCAGCCAGCCAGCCATCCATGCCAATCCATCCATCAATCCAGTCCATCATCAATCCAGCCAGCCATCCATCATCCCATCCGCCCACCATCCTAATCCCTCCACCCATCAATCCATCCAGCCA
>JACBWV010000629.1:3087464-3115505 GCA_013435795.1 Chlamydomonas sp. ICE-L
CATCCATCCATCCATCCATCATCCAATCATCCATCCATCCATCCTCCAGCCATTCCATCCATCATCCCATCCATTCCATTCCCTCCATCCATCCATCCAGCCATCCATCCATCCCCATCCATTTAAAATCCCATTTCCATCCATCCACCATCCATCCATCTATCCATCCATCCATCCATCCATCCATCCATCCATCCAATCCATCCATCCAATCCATCCATCCCTCCATCCTTCCATCCATCCATCCATCCATCCATCCATCCATCCATCCATCCATCCATCCATCCATCCATCCATCCATCCATCCATCCATCCATCCATCCATCCATCCATCCATCCACATCCATCCATCCATCCAGCCATCCATGCCATCCATCCATCCATCCATCCATCCATCCATCCATCCATCATCCATCATCCGTCCATCCATCCATCCATCCATCCATCCATCCTCCCATCCATCACCATCCATCCATCCATCCCTACCATCCATCCATCCATCCATCCATCCATCCCCCATCCATCCATCCTCCATCCATCCATCCATCCATCCGTCCATCCATCCATCCATCCTCAGCCTCCATCCATCCATCCATCCATCCATCCTCATCCATCCATCCATCCATCCATCCAGCCATTCCATCCATCCATCCACCATCCATCCATCATCCATCCTCCATCCATCCATCCATCCATCCATCCATCCATCATCCATCCATCCATTCCATCATCCTCCCTCTGCCCTCCTCCTGGCCTCCCGTCCCTCCATCCATCCATCCATCTCCATCCCTCCATCCCTCCATGAATCCATCCTCCATCCATCCATGACTCCATCCATCCATCGCCTCCATATCCATCCATCCATCCACCATCCTCCATCCATCCATCCACCATCCTCTCATCCATCCATCCCTCCTCCCTCCATCCATCCCTCCTCCATCCACCCATCCAATCCATCCATCCATCCCGCCATCCATCCTCCATCCAGCCATCCATACTCCTCACCATCCATCCATCCATCCATACCATCCATCCATCCATCATCCATCCCATGCCATCCATCCATCCATGTCCTCCACTCCTCCTCCATCCATCCATCCATCCATCCATCCCTCCTCCATCCTCCATCCATCATCCATCCATCCACCATCCTCCATCCATCCATCCAATCCATCCATCCATCATCCATCCATCCATCCACCATCCTCCATCCATCCATCCACCTTCCTCCATCCATCCATCCACCATCCTCCATCCATCCCATCCATCCATCCATCCACCATCATCCATCCATCCATCCTCCATCCATCCATCCCATCCATCCATCCTCCATCCATCCATCCATCCATCCATCCTCCCTCCATCCATCCATCCTCCATCCATCCATCCATCCATCCATCCATCCATCCATCCATCCAGCCATCCATCCCACCATCCCTCCATGGCATCCATCCTCCATCCATACCAGCCCATCCATCCATCCATCCATCCATCCATCCATCCATCCATCCATCCACCATCCATCCCTCCATCATCCAGTCCATATCCAGCCATCCTCCATCCATCCATCCATCCATCCACCTCCATCCATCCATCCTCCATCCATCCCACCATCCATCCATCCATCCATCCTCCCATCCATCAATCCTCCATCCATCCAGCCATCCATCCACCCTCCCTTCCCTCCATCCCTTCCCTCCCTCCGTCCTCCATCCTCCATCATCCATCCCTTCTCCATCCATCCTAAATCCATCCCATCCATCCATCCATCCATCCATCCATCCATCCATCCATCCATCCATCCATCCATCCATCCATCCATCCATCCATCCATCCATCCATCCATCCATCCATCCATCCATCCATCCATCCATCCATCCCTCCATCCCTCCATCCATCCATCCATCCATCCATCCATCCATCCATCCATCCATCCATCCATCCATCCATCCATCCATCCCCTCCATCCATCCTCCATCCATCCATCCCTCCATCCATCCCTCCATCCCTCCATCATCCATTCCATCCATCCCATCCATCCATCCATCCATCCATCCATTCCATCCCATCCATCCATCCATCCATTCCATTCCATCAATCCATCCATCCATCCATCCATCCATCCATCCACGCCCCAATCCATCCATCCATCCCTCCATCCATCCGTTCCATCCATCCCTCCATCCATCCATCCTCCATCCATCCATCCATCCATCCATCATCCATCCATCCATCCATCCATCCATCCATCCATCCATCCATCCATCCATCCATCCAATCCAGCGCGTCTCCATGCAGCCATCCATCCCTTCCCTCGCATCCCTCCTCCATCCAGCCTCCCTCCAGCCATCCATCCATCCATCCACCATCCATCCCTCCCTCCCCTCCATCCCTCCCTTCGGTCCCTCCATCCATCCCATCCATCCTCCCTGCCATCCAGCCATAATCCATCCATCCATCCATCCAGAATCCATCCATCCAGCATCCATCCATCCATCCATCCATCCATCCATCCATCCCATCCATCCACCCTCCATCCATCCATCCTCCTCCATCCATCAACCATCCATCCATCCATCATCCTCCATCCTCCATCCATCCATCCAGGTCCATGGCATCCCAGCCATCCACCATCCCTCCCTCATCCATCCACCCATCCATCCACCATCCCATCCCATCCCTCCATTCCCTCCATCCATCCATCCATCCTTCCTCCATCCATCCATCCAATCCATCCATCCAATCAATCAATCCATCCATCCATCAATCCATCATCCATCCATCCATCATCCCTCCATCCATCCTCTATCCATCCAAATCCATCCATCCCTCCATGCCATCCATTCCTCCCTCCATCCATCCATCCCATCCATCCATCCATCCAATCCATCCATGCCCTTCCTCCATCCATCCATCCCCTCCTCCATCCATCCATCCATCCATCATCCCATCCATCCATCATCCATCCATCCATCCATCCATCCATCCATCATCCATCCATCAGCCAATCCCTCCATCCATGCCATCCTCCATCCATCCATCCATCCATTCCTCGATACATACAACCATTCATCCATCCATCCTCCATCCATCATCATACATCCATCCATCCATACATCCATACATTGATACAGCAATCCATTCATACATCCATGCATCATCATACATACATACATACATACATACATACATGCATACAACATACATACATACATACATACATGCATACTACATCCATACATACATACATACATACATACTTCATACATACTTCATACATACTTCATACATACTTCATACATACTTCATACATACATACCTACATACATACATCATACTACATACATACATACATACCTACTACATACATACATACAATGACATACCTACATACATACATAGCATACTACTACATACATACATCCTACATAATACATACAACATACATACATACATACATACATACATACCACATACATACCTACCTACATACATACATACTACTTAACATACATCCATACATACATACATAACATCATCACATACATACATACATACATACCTACATACATACATACATACATACCTACATACAGACATACATCCTACATCATCATACATATACATACATCCATACATACATACTACAATACATACATACATACAGACAGACATACATACTACTACATACATACATACTACATACGTGCATACATTCATACCTACATACATCATACATACACATACTTACTTACTTACTTACTTACTTTACATACATGCAGACAGACATACATCCATACAGACATACATACATACATACATACATACATACATACATACATACAGACATACATACATAAATACTCATACTACATACATACATACATACATCATACATCAACATCCTACATACCTACATACATACATACATACATACATACATCATACATACATACATCAATACATACATCATCCATACAGACATACAGACATACATACATTACATACATACATACATACATACATTCATACATACATACTACATGCATACATACATGACATACATACCATACATAACATAACATACATACATACAGACATACATACATACCTACATACATACATACATACATCCAACATCCATACATACATACATACATACATACATACATCATACATACAATCATCCATACATACAATACATCATACATACATACATACATACATACATACATAACATACATGCACCCATGCATCCATGCATCCATTACATCCAACATACATACAGTCCATACATCCATACATACTACAGTCCATACATCATACATCCGAACCTCCATCCACCAATCCCATCTCTTCCTCTCCCACCTTCCTCCCTCCCTCCCTCCTCCCTCCCCCTCCCGCCCTCCCCTCCCTCCCTCCCTCCCTCCTGGCCCCCTCCCTCCCTCCCTACCACTCCTCCCTCCTCCCTCCCTTCCCTCCTCCCCATCCATCCTTGTAATGCCCTCCAGTTATTTGTTGCACAGGAATGGCTGAACCTGGCTCTCAGGTCAATGCAACAGCGCGCTTTTTGGAGCATGACCTGCAGATGGGGGACACCCTTGTGTATAAATCGCACAACCGGATGCCTAAGCACTGCATCAGCAGCTTTCTTCTGGTGTTGGGCAGATGCTGTGCGAGGTAACTGCCTGGAGGAGTCAAGAACTTGGTCTTTCAGAGTTGCAAGCAGGGGGGCCACGATTACGTATCGAACGCAAAAGGTGGGTTTGTAAGGTAGGGTGGTAGGTTGGTGTGTTAGGGTCTGGTAGAGAAAAGTTAGATAGGTGGGTGGTGGAAATTAAGGTGTTGGTTGATAGTTGTATGTGGTGTTAGTGGTCAAATGGTGAAGTTAGGTAAGTGGTGGGTAACAGTTAGGTAAGTAGTTAGTAGTTAGGTACTAGGTCGGTTTGTAAGGCCGGCTGGCTGGTAGTAGGTTGGTGAGTAGGTTTTGTAGGGTTTAGTATAAGGTAGTTTTGTAGGTGGGTATGCACCTAGGTATGTAGGTAGGTAAGTGGGTGGTATTTAGTGTAAGTAAGTATGTAGGGGAGGTCTAAGGTAGGTTAGGTAGTTGCTACTAATAGGTAGGTTGGGTAGGCCGGCCTGGCTGTAGGTAGTGTTGGTGAGTAGGTTTGGTAGGGTTAGTATGTATCCAAATTAAATCACCAAAGGCCTGTAATGCCTTTAAACTGATTTGTGACTTGATCATGTGATCCGACAAAAACTCACTTAAAGGCGATATGCCTTAAACTTATTGTGACTTGGATCATGTGATCCAACAAAAAATCACTTGAAGTCCTGTAATGCCTTTAAACTGTATTTGTGACTTGATCATGGTGATCGCGACAAAATCACTTAAGGCCTATACTGCCTAAACTTTTTTGACTGATCTGTGATCCAACAAAAAAATCACGTAAGAGGCCTATAATGCCTTCAAACTTCTTGTGACTTGATCATCGTGGATCCGACAAAAACTCACTTAAAGGGCCTATAATGCCTTCAAACTTATTTGTGACTTGATCATGTGATCCGACAAAAAATCACTTAAAGGCCTATAATGCCTTAAAACTTATTTGTTACGGATCATGTGATCCGACAAAAAATCACTAAAAGGCAAAAAATGCCTTAAAACTTATTTCTCACTTGATCATGTGATTGGCGGGTAATTAGGTTAGTAGGTATGTTTTTTAGTATTAGGCAGGTAGGTGATGTTAGTCGCTGGCCGGCCGGCTGACAAGCAAGTAAGGCAATGTAGGGATGGTAGTTTGTAGTTGTAAATAGGATACATGGAATTCAGGTAGTTTAGTTATGTAGATAGGCAAGGCAGGTATGTAGGTAGGTACGTATGTAGTTAACCATCTCCATCCCACATCCATCCCATCCTCCATCCATCCATCCATCATCCACCATCATCCCTCCTACCATCCATCCATCCATCCATCCAAGCCTCCATCCCCATCCATCCATCCATCCTCCATCCATCAATCCAGCCTTCCATCCATCATCCCATCCATCCATCCCTCCATCCATCCATTCATCCATCCATCCGATCCTTCCATTCCTCCATCCCTCCCATCCATCCATCCAAACCCTGAACCCTAACCCTCCACCCCCACAACCCCCCTCCCTCCCCCACCCACACCCACACATAGCCCGCGCCCCCCCCCCCCGCCCCCATCCATCCATCCATCCATCCCTCCATCCATCCAGCCACAACCCCCCCCCCCCCCCCCACCCCTCGCAAACACAACGCCCTCCTCCTCCTCCCTCCCTCCCCCATTCAATCCGTCGTCCGTCCGTCCGTCCGTCCGTCCTCCATACTCATCCATCCCACCCCCCCTCCCCCACAACAGCGCAGACCACTAGTATCCCCGCCCTCCCCCCCTCCATGCCATTTATCCCCATCCCATCCGTCGACTGTCTCCCGTCCCTTTATCCTACCGCACCCTATCCTCTTCCATCCATCCATCCATTACCCCTTCTCAACCCCAACTCCCTCCTCCCTCCCTCCCTCACGGCCCCCTCCCACTCGTCCCCTCCCTCCGCAATCATCCCCCCCTCCATGTCTCCCTCAATTTCTCCCACACAACCACCCTCCCTCCTCCAACCTTATCCCTCAGCCGCCCCCCCCCCCCCCCCCCCCTCCTATACTACCATCCATCCCTGGACCTTTTTGGCGGACATATGTGGTAATGCGAGCGAGGGAACACCTTGCGTGTTAACCAAGCTCATGTACCCTGGGCTAATCTGGCTACATGCTCGGAGTTATGAACTTACGATTGTAAGTATATTTATGTTGTTCATGTTACATGTGCTTTTTATCGTCTTATGTTTATGTTTTTATGTTTATGTTATATGCTTATTTTATATGTTTATGTTATATGCTTATGTTTATGCTTATGTTTATGCATATGTTATATGTTTATGCTTGTGTTATATGTTTATGCTTGTGTTATATGTTTATGCATATGTTATATATTTATGCTTATGTTATATGCTTATGTTTATGTTATATGCTTATGTTATATGTTTATGCTTATGTTTATGCTTGTGTTATATGTTTATGCTTGTGTTATATGTTTATGCATATGTTATATGTTTATGCTTATGTTATATGTTTATGCTTATGTTTATGTTATATGTTTATGCTTATGTTTATGTTATATGCTTATGTTTATGTTATATGTTTATGCTTATGTTTATGTTATGTGCTTATGTTATATGTTTATGCTTATGTTATATGTTTATCTTTATACATATGTTATATGTTTATGTTTATGCTTTTTATCGTCTTATATTTATGTTTTTAATCTGGAATGTTTTGTCAACCACGCAGGTGTGGAAAGTTGGCTGTCGAGTACGTCAGGCCGACCGAGGTGGTACACTGTGCCGTGTACTCCCGCAAGCTAGGGAGCGAGACATTCGGAGCTACCTCTTCTGAGGACTACGCTGACATCTTTTTGGGTGTTTTTTATGTGTTACGCATATGTTACCAATTTGGTATCATATGATTCAGTCACTTAGTAGACGGTCAGGTCCAAGTTAAGGGGCTAAGCAGTCGTTGCCCTATTAGAGGTCATGATTGCCCTTACTTGGTTACCATAAAGTTGATAGTCAAAAATCAACCCTGATCCCGAGGTTTTTCCTTGAGTCCTAATAAATTGGTGGTTTGCCATAGGGGCTTATCATTGGGATTCAAGGTTTTTTCCACCTCAATAGTTGTAGTCGTGACTGAATTTTGTTCGTGTGTGCTAATTTATTATTAGACCCACCCGAGTGAGGTGAATATATTCCATGTTGTCAATATGGAATATAATGGTTTCTTTGACAAGGATCACGTGTGAATATTTTGTTTCAAATTAGGTTTAAGTTATGCGTTACGGTAGTAAAGACGAACTACGTGCAAAGTGACCTTCTGGTCATCAACACACGTCAGTCGGTCCTCCCCGCCCTTAACTTTATTAAGGGTAGTTAGGGCTAACTTGTTCATCGTTTTTGTTTAGGATTATCTCATAGGTGCTCATTTCCCATTGTAACTAGTCTCGAAATTCAATGTTGCTCTTGCTTCTCTTTCGTTGTCTCCCTTTCCAAGTACGACAATTTATTAATCCAACCAGGCAGTGCGTGCTTCCTGCCTCCCAGCCCCCCTCATAAAATTAGATTCGCGTATGGGGTTAGTAGTAAGTAGAGACTTATGCGGCAGTGGTGTCAATACGAGCCCCATGGCATTTATTCCCCGTCAACAACCTTTCCCAAAACGCTAATGCATTATTCGAACCAGGTGGTCCTTGGTGCCTCCCAGCCCGGCTAAGTAAATTCGTTCATTAGTTTTAATTAATTAGATTCACGTATGGGGGTAGAGAGTTATGCGGCAGTGGTGTCAATACAAGCCGATGGCATTTATTCCCCGTCAACTACCTTTCCCAAAACGCTAACAAGTAATTGTAAGCTTTACCAGTTACATAATTGAGAATAAGAACTATGTACATTTGCTCCTACCTATACTATAATGAACTTAGAATGTAATCCATGTCCATGGATTCATGGATGGATTGACAATACGTGCAACCCCGCCAAGGGTTTGCATTATCAGCATTTAAAATGTTCGAGCTGATTGGGATGACATTAGCGTTTGCATACTCACATCATGCCTTAATGCTCTCCAACTTCACCACATCAAATACTTTGTCATCGGCACCATCATCCACATCTTTCAAGTAGGTGCAGCCATAAACAAACAACACATCATCTTGAGGAGGAACACAGACCTTAAGCCAGCGGACAACTGCACAGCCAACGCCTCCTAGAACGAACAACAGTCGCAATTCTGCATACCATGACACTTCAGTGCCACCCTCAACACCAAGCAATCTGACATAGTCAAACCAAGGTCTTTTCCCATGTTTGCTTGTGGCCCTAACAGTACGAAGGACGTACTCAAAAGAGGTCGATTCAGCTCCAACACCAAGAGCCCAAGGTGGAACACTACACAAAGTTGCCGACTTCTTCACTGAAATGATTCTCGACTAAGAAGAGATGTCATGAGCCTGGCAGAAAGATCTCAACTTCCTTGGCAGTTTCTTTAGCTCTGGCTGGATCTCAAGCAAAGCAAGGGCCATCATCACAGGTTTCTCGTTATGGTCAAGTATCGTGTCAAACGCAGTCCAATCCACGTTCATTGATTGTCGTTCCATCTGGTGGCTATGGCCAAGAGGAAAAAGAGAAGATAAAGAGTTTGGAAAGAATTTGACACCGTCGAATGACAGGATTATTTAGCGTGGGTTACACTCCTGCTGGGCAGGCACCAGGACATAATATTGGGTTATGACTTCCCAAGGCCTCAATGGTTCGATGTCAGACTCTGCATGTAGTTAAATAATGAGCTATGGCCAAGATGAAAAGAGAAGAGCAAGAGTTTGGACAGAATTCGACACCGTCGAATGACAGGATTATTTAGCATGGGTTCCACCCCTGCTGGGCAGGCACGACGGAGGACATAATCTTGGGTTATGACTTCCCAAGGCCTCAATGGTTTAACCTCAGACTGTGCATGTGGTTGAATAACAATTATTATGAGCTATGGACAAGAGTGCGGAGGTGCCCGGTATTGTTCAACCCCAGGACACTGGGTTTCAGAGGGGGCGAAAGCGAAAAGAATAGAGAAAGAGTTTGGAAGAGTCCGACACAGTAGGATGATAGGATTACCGCGCCCCCCCCCCCCCCCAACCCCCAACCCCCCCCAACCCCCCCCCCAACCCCAACCCTCCTGCATCCTAGCTGTCAACTTAGATCGGCTATTCAATTTGTCGCGGCAAAACCCTCCGCCCCCCCCCCCCCCCCCCACACACACACACACACACACCCCGCCCCCCCCCACCCCCAACCCCCAACCCTCCTCGTCGTTCAAATTTCCAAGAAGACACCATCTAGATCTGCAAAATGGCAGACGATTGCGTGCGCCTTCTAAACAATGCTTCGCATAACTGAACCAAACCACTACTGCTTTACTCCTGCACAGAGCCGCTGTCTTCAACCATGCTACCTGCTGGACCATATTCAATTCGTCGATTAGTACACAGCTTTACTTGGTCGAATGTTATGCTTTCAGGCAAACCAATTGAGTGTTGCAATTGAGTGTTGCGGATGGAAAGGGAGGATTCGAATTCCGCAGGTAGTTGCGCAGGTTTGAAAGTCGAAGGTTTGAATCGCTGCTGGTCCTTTCTTGCCTGATTTCAAGCAATCCATGATTCAGACGCCGAACCTGCGGCTCAGCCGCTTGCTCGGTTGCTGCAACCTGGTCCACCTCCTTGCTGCCTGCCTGCTTCACACCTGCATGCATGCCTATGTACCTCCATGATTGACAAATGCCTGCCTGCAGTTTCCCCTGACTAGGCTACACAGTGGCAATATGTTGTTATATAACCAACACATGTGAGTAGATCTGAACCATCTGTCTTGTATGCTGTACCATATGTCATGTACGCTGCACCATTTGTCTTGTAGGTTGAACCATCTGTCTTGTACGCTGCACCATTTGTCGTGTATGCTGCACCATTTGGCTTGTATGCAGCATGATTTGCCTTGCTGCACCGTGTGTCTCGAATGCTGCACCATGTGTCGTGTATGCTGCTCCATCTGTCTTGTATGCTCACCATGTGTCTTGTACGCTGCACCATTTGTCTTGTACGCTGCACCGTATGTCTTGTATGCTGCACCATCTGTCTTGTATGCTGCACCATATGTCTTGTATGCTGCACCATGTGTCATGTATGCTGCACCATCTGTCTTGTACGCTGCACCATGTGTCTTACACGCTGCACCATTTGTCTTGTACGTTGCACCATATGTCTTGTATGGTGCACAATCTGTCTTGTATGCTGCACCATGTGTCTTATATGCTGCACCATCTATCTGTCTCATCATCGTAATTGCTACCACGTGAATGCTTGCTCGCTTTCTTGATTGCTGATTCGTTGATTGTCCAACTGGCTTGTGCTTGGTCAAGCAACTAATAATCTTCTAACTCCACCTCCTTCCTTTCATGCTGCTGCAGTTCCAGCAGGCAGTGACTTCCGCATATTGCGACATGGTGGAGAAGGAGCAAGTCATCAGCATGCATGGATGAGTAGGGGGACAAGATCAAGAAGCCTGATGATGGCACTGGTCTTGCTGCTGGTCACTGCTGCTGGTCACTCATAATATAATAGTAGCTTGGCTAGACTAGCCAGTCGGGGTGGCAGGGGGGGGACAGGGGCAGAAGACAGACTAGATAGCTAGTCAGAGCTCATCAGTTTGTCTTCTTAGGAGGTTAGGTTGAAGTTGGGTTTGGTTATTAGGAAGTTGGGTTTGGATGGGTTTGGGTTTATTTGGCTGCTGAGTCCGCGACTTCACTTTGCTACTGGTTAGTTAAATGTACAAATAAAACTGCCTTCCAAACCCTATACGTCCCCCCCTAGAGCAAGTCATCCTGAATCAATGGACACAAAAGTCACCCTCTTGGTTCCCCACTTAAATAAGAACGGTTCAAGCAAGCTGCTTTCAAGCAAAATGCCTCTTGGCGCTCGGATTATTTAAGAGCAGCAAGTAATCTTGATTCAAGACACATACAAGGCAACCTATTGATTCTACACTGAAACAAGAATTCAACAAGTGACCTTGAATCAATAGCCGTACAAGACACCTCTTGATACACCTCTTAAATAAGAGGGATTCAAGAGGGCATTTTTCAAGCAAATTGCCTCTTGGCGCTCGGACTACTTAAGAGGGGTGAATCAAGAGGTTTTCCTCTTGAAACAAGAATGGTTCAGTACAGCAAAACTTACCGACGAAGATACATTCCCCACCATATTAGCCCACACACGGAAATTGCAGGGACCTTACTTACCTACTCTGCCGGTATCATGCTGGGCAGCTCGCAGACGCAGATCCTCCAACGTATCCCTACCAACTGCTCTTGCTTCCTCCTACACTACAACTCTGGATATGGTCATGCTAAGGCCATCAAGCAACTGGATGGTGAGTGGTGGGATATGAACTCTGAAGGCCCCTCTCCCCTAACCCCTCCTGACTGGCAACTTCTCCAAGGTCACATTTACACCCTTACAAACACATCTGGACTACCTTGCCCCCAAGTCTTCCAGCCTGAAATCTACTATGAACCAAACAACCCAACTTACACTGTCATCATAGATCTACCTACCACTCTTACTCACACTACTACAAACCACATTTATCCTGCAGATCCTCCAGAGCCCCCAGCCCCTCCAGAAACTGTTGACCTTGTCTCTGATGATGAGGAGCCTCGCTCCCAAATCCAAGAAACCTAAAAGAACCTCAACTCGTTGCAACCCTACCTCTCATTCCAACCCCACACTTAAAACGCTCACCTCCAACAAGCCATCCAAGCCTAACCTTCCTTTCCCCACTAGACCTGCCATACCCGACAGCAACAAGATGCGCCAGAGCAGGATCTTTGGAGCAGAACCACCTACCAAGAAACCTGCACTACCTAAAACTCCCAAAAAACTTTCTCTCCCTAATAAAAGAAACAAAACGGACCACACTGCCACCTATCCCGTTCACCATCAACAAACTGCATTATACACCACTAACATTACATCCTCTAACTGCAGAGGCATAGGATCTTCTTGGGAAATGCTTTATGACCACATTAGGACACATAAAAATGACATAGTTATTTTAAACGAAACTAAACTCACTTCCAATAGGAAAAGTATCATGAACATGATTAAATTAGACATGCCAGACTACCACTTTCACCACAGCAGCAAATGTAACAGCTCAGGATGCTCCTAGCAGCTTGAGGGGTTAGGCTAGAGAACGTGATGCGTGATGTGTGTTTACGTGTATGTTGATATGGGTGAACTAGCAGAACAGGTAGAGGGTTACCTAGGTAGAGGATGTAGAGTGTCTTGGAGCGATTGTTTTCGTGGTAGGAATAGAAGGGCTCGTTCCGAGTAGCTCGTGTCTATGTGCGCAACGTGTGCGTTGTGAGAGATGAGGTAGTACATAGGTATGGTACTGTATCATGTGCGTTCGTCACGTGGCTTACGGGTACGGGGTACCCGTATGCCTTGCTGGACGGCCAGAGTACCCGTGAAGGGTTCTGTACCGTTACACTCCCCCCCCTCCAGAAGAGATGCGGACCCCGCATCTGATCGTAATAGAGGTGGGATGTGAATATAGTCATCGTCGTATGTGCCGTGCTCAAAATATACTTGATGAAACAAGTTGGTTTCGGAGAGAACCATTTAACATCCCTTGTGAGTACTCCGAGAAAGACAACTTTATAAATAAAGCAATCTAACAGCCGTGTTGTATGCGTCGAGTGCGATGGGTGGGTGATGGGCCCGTTTTTTCGACGTACGTCGGGATACAACGGGCGTAACACGTGATTGCCATGCATCGAGGACGTGAGGGGCACTTTTCTTGACCGCCTTGGCGAGTTCCCAAGTGTCTTGCTCAATACCTTCCCATTGGCTGAACACAGAAAGAATGAGGGTGGTGGATAGAGCACACATCCCTCGCTCAATGAGACACTGTCAAATGTGTGGGTTCCAAAAACCTGAGGATGAAATGCATATGTTTGAGTGCCCTTTTTATAATGATATTCGCCTCCGCTACCAGAAGCTGTTTACAGATATTTATAGGCATGTCCATGAGGATACCAACTTAACCGTATGGAATGTGGAATTCTGCGATTCCACATTCAGAACCTTTATGAATGGAAATGGCACTAAGTCTTTTTGGAGCAACCTAGCCGACTATCTTTCTACTTGTAGAAGAGCAAGACAGGAAGCCCTGGACTGCTTAGTGGCACCGTAATTTATCATCCCTTTTTTTCTTCTTCTTGTGACTTCTCATTTGTTAGCTTCTTACCTCCGCCACTGTAAGTGGTTGAGATCTGGGTCCGGCTCTAAGGGGTTTAATACCTACGCCACCAAAACGGTGGTTGGGAGTTTGGTTTGTTTGTCCTCGACACACCCCTGATGTAATGGGGTTTTTTGCTTTGTGGGTGCTTTTTCTTTTTGTTTAAAGCACAGAGTCTCATACACCCTCGCGGTGTCAAGTAGACTTTAACATGTAATGTAATGTAATGTAATGTAATACCGAAGTCTTGCCATCGGACCAAGTATTCGAGACGTCGTTTGCTGGATGTGCCGATGACACGCGACTTTTCACGCATGATGCATTGGATGTTCCAAATCGGAGCGCCGTCGGAGTCGAACTTAAGCGGTTGTCCAACATGGACAACGCCATCAGAGCGCCAATGCTTGATCAAACCCACGTGAAACACGGGTTGGATGCGCATCATCTTAGGCAAGGCTAAGCGGCACGCCGTGACCTGCGGGACGACTCCAGTCTGCTCGTCGCGCGGACCAATGCATTCTGTAATCGTGTAGGGACCCACAAAACGAGGTGTAATTTTTGGTTTACCCGTTGCTTTGAACTTCATATTGCGGGTGGACAAGAGAACTTTATCACCAAGGTTGAAGAAAACCTCCGTTCGTCGTTTATCGTAATGGGCTTTCTGCCGATCTTGAGCGGCTTGCATGCATGCTTTGCATTGATCTTGGCGTTCAATGTGATCAGCCCACCAATTGTTGGCAGCCGGACATTTCAATTCGACTTCCGCCTTGAGAGGCGTCATAGGGTCGTAGCCAAGGTACGCCCGAAAGGGTGTGTTCTGAATGGACTCTTGGTAGGAATTGTTGATAGCGAACTCCACCAATGCCAAAGACTTATCCCAATCGTCATGGTATGGCCCCACGTAGTGGCCAATCATGTCCTCGATGACTCGGTTCATGCGTTCTGTCTGACCGTCAGTCTGTGGATGGAACGCCGTCGAAAACGCCTGTCGCGTGCCCATTAAACGATGGAGAGCAACGCCGAAATGACCCGTGAATCGCGCGTCGCGATCACTGAGGAGCTTCTGCGGGATACCATGATATCGGATGACCCGATTGGGGTATAGGGAAGCGAATTCCTCTGCGTTAATCGTCGTGTGACAAGGTTCGACATGAACCATCTTGGACAGTTTGTCGGCGAACACAGGAATGGCGTCATGGCCCGACGATGTTGGTGGAAGCGCCGTAATAAGGTCTGTGGAGACGCACTCCCATAATTTGTCTGGAATTTCCACGGGCACCATGGTACCGTTCGGCTTTGCGTTTCCGGGTTTGTTCGTTTGGCACTTATGGCACTGTTGGACGAAGGCAGTCACATCAGCCGTAACTTTGGCCCAAGTAAACGTGCGCGTGACTAGTTCCAACGTTTTTGTGCGACCGCAATGGCCCATGTAAACCGGATCGTGAGCTTCGCGGATAATATCCAGGCGAAGAGCCGCGTCAAGAGGGACGCATGAAAATTCGCGGCCGTACTTGTTTTTCTTGAACCAGTACCCGTTTCTGGAAAATTTATCACGGAGGCGCTTGCAGCCTGGCGTGAAGTTTGAGTCCGTTTTGTAACCAGCCAAAATTCGATCTATGATGGAGAGAGAGGAGGGAGTCGACGCCAAGGGCATCGGGCGTCTGCGTCGTCGCGTTTCTTTGACCGGCACCGAAGGTGCGGGCATGACCGTTGGAGGGCGGGGTGGGACCTCAATGACTGTGGGACCGACCGCAACAGGGCAAGGTTTCCTTGATCGAGGACGACAATCGCTGACCAAGAGCGAGAACACCAACAGCTGGTGCGCTACCGCGACGTCGGCGGGGGCGGAGAGGTTGGGGTTCATTGCAACTAACAGGGTCAGCCATATTATTGCGACCACCGCGATACTCCCAAGTATAGCTAAAGGGCGCGAGGTCCTCCTGCCATTGACCCATGCGTCGCGAAAGGACCGCTTTGGTATCGAAGTATGTGAGCGGATTGTGGTCGGTGACCAACGTCATGTGGGAACCTTCTAGGTAGCACCGCCATTCGGTCAACGCGTGGACGATCGCTAGCATTTCTTATTCAGTCGTTGTATAGTTCAGCTCTGCTGGGATATACTTTTTGCTGGCGAAGGCGATGGGGTGTTTATCTTGTAAGAGCACCGCGCCCGTACCAAGTAAGGATGCGTCAGTAATGACTTCGAACGGTTTGCTAAAATCCGGAAGTGCGAGGACTGGGGCGGAAAGCAAGGCTTCTTTGAGGCCTTCGAATGCTACGAGATGTTCATACTTGAACAAGGGGCCAAGCTCACCCTTGATGTTAGACAAGGTCTGAAGAGGGGCGGCGAGGGATGAATATCCTTGGATAAACTTGCGAAAGTAATTGCACAAACCGAGGAATGAGCCGATTTGTTTTGCCGTCTTCGGAGTAGGCCAGTCGCGGACTCTACTAATTCCTTCGCGTCCAATGTAATGACCAAGGAATTTAACCTCTGTCTTGTCGAATGAACATTTGGAGAGCTTCGCGTAGAATTCGTTGTCCTGGAGGACTTGGAGGACCGTGGCCAAGTTGGCAAAGTGTTCCGCCGGAGTGCGTCCGTAAACCAAGATATCGTCCAAGTTGACCACAACGAACTTTTGCAAGTAGGGCACGAATATCTGGTCCATGACTGCTTGGAACGTGTCCGGCGCGTTTGCCAACCCCATCCCAAGGACTTTAAATTCGAACTGACCCATCGGGGTAGTGAACGCAGTCTTCGGCGCGTCCTCGTCCGATATACGTATTTGGTAATAACCAGACGTGAGGTCTGGGGAACTAAACAAAGTAGCTCCACCTAGACGGTCAATGGTCTCGTCAATAGGGGAAGGGGATACCTATTTTTAATCGTAATGTTGTTGAGTGCTCGCCAATCGCAAACAACACGGTATCCCGTTCCGCCTAGTTTTGCTATGATCATAATCGGCGCACCGTACGGGGACAAGCTCGGGGCGATGAAGCCTTGTTGTAAAAGGTCGGAGACGTATTCTTCACATAGCAATGTCTCGGCTGGACTCATGCTACGATTCTTGCGACACGGGGCGTACGCATTGTCTTGCGTTTTGATGACGTGAGGTATGACGCGATGGTTAGGTGTCCCCATCGGCAAATTGTTGAAGACTTTGCGATATTTCCATAGGAGGGCGCGAAGATCGCTGGCCGAGATTTGCGTTTTATCGTCGTGGTCAAGGATGTTGTCGTGGATCCAATTTTCGAAATCCATGCTAGCCACTGGCGGACCAGGTAACGGTCCGTCGTACGGTAATAATTTCGTGAGCAATTTCGCTCTTTCATCGGCAGTGACATTTGACGCCGGTAACTCCGCCCGCGATTCGCGGACGTTGGCCATGGCGTGGTTAGCGCCAGCCTTCAAAAGCTTTGCTGCTTTGCGACCTGTAATGACCGGGTCATTAGTTGACTTGCCCGATAATGCCATGGTGAAGAAGGAATGAGCCGTTTCGTCCCGCTGCCTGTTAATAGGGGTTATACAGCAGCCGTACCGTTTGAGCGAAATGGTCATGCGATCATAGTCGAGGACAGCCCTTTCATCGCGCATCCAGTCGGATCCGAGGATTAGGTCTAATCCTACAGGAAGTTTGTCAACGACATGGACAAACACTTTGCCAACATATCGTTGTATGTGGATAGGGAGCGTGGCCGTCCCGCGGATTTTGATAATCCCGTCGTTAGCGCAAGTGAATCCGTCGCGTTCGTTTTCCCAAGGGCGGATGTGCAAACCGAGATCCTCAGCCGTTTGCTTTTCCATAAGGCAACCCGTCGCGCCCGAGTCTGCCAATGTGAGCAATTGCTTCGCGCCAGATCGGGCGTTGAAAAGCATATCGGGGGCTGTCGCGGAGTTGACTTCGTATACCCGATTGGTTCGCGTAGTGAGCACGGGGGAAGTGTTCGTATTTCGTTGTGCGTGATTGCGACGGATGCACTTCGTTGACCGTCTGGCAGCGATTTGTTTTTCGCGAACTTTGGGATCCAATGCCTCCGACCAACAGTGTTTTTTTCGACGGGTTTCAACCGGACTGGGGATGCCCTCCTCAGGTGCAGGGCCAAAGTATACTGCCTTGGTCGCGTCGTTGATCGCGTGCCAATCCTTTTTGACTTGGACGGCTCGCTCGGAATCGGGAGGGTCATACCATACTTGGATGGCGACCTTATTCGAAGGTGACCCCTTGGGGCGGGGTTTCATATGGTGGTCGCACGATTGATACTCCATAAATAACTCCATACCTTGGAGGAGACTGGAGACGTGTTTATCGTTTCTTGCATTTTTCGGGAGGATGAACATACCCGATGTGTCGAAGGGTGCATCGTTTTTGCATTCCCAATAGTGTTCCAACACCGACACGACGTCTTCCGGAATGGGGTGCGCGTATATGAACTCGTTTGCGATGGAGACTCGCATGCCAAACTCCGTAGAGAACTTCAAGAGACAAGGGGACGAAAAGGCATTAGTAGAAGTTACATCAATAGATGGGGTTAAGCCCAAGTTAGAAAATAGTTCCTCTTGAACTTGCAACAAGAGCTCAAGTGGCTCGACTACTACTACTTTCTCGTCGCCAATTACACGATCTAGGCTTGTCAATACCTGACCGGCCGATTCCTATTCCCAAATCGGGATGGGACCGTTGCTGTCAAGGGCCCAGTCGGGACATGTCGTCTCATTGAGGGCAGGCCAGTTGGGCAAGTCTCGTGTGCGGCAACGGCGGTCAGCATTAAGCGACTGCGCACACGTTTTCATCCAGCGGAAACAGAAGAAGCAGCGGGCTCCGTTTTGAAGCCAGATGGTTTGCCCAACGCTGACCGAGTTGTTCATGTGCATAGCATTCTGAGGGTCTTGACCCGAAAAGTCGGGGGTTCTCGGCCCGACGGGCTGTGACCGGCCCCGACCGGCACCCTGTCCGTATCCTCCACCACCACCACGGCCCGCGCCGCGGCTAATAGAGCCTCTCCCGAGCGTGCGATCAGCACCTTGCAAACTGAGGACCGGCGACCTTGGCGATCCACCCAGCTTGGCTGTGTGCGTAGGTTGCGTCGCACTACGTCCTCCACCTCCTCGGCCAGCGGCCGGGGTGCGACTACCGTTGGCCTCCAGTTTGGGGCTTTTGGCTGGGCGAGAGTTCATCTCCCCGCCGTCGTCGGTGGTCCTTACACTCGGGGAACGACCCGTTTTGCGCGGGGTTGCGTAAAGGTTCCCGTTCGGTTGCGCAATTGCGCCTATCAGGTTAATGACTAATGGTGTACGGAAGGTGCTCCGCGCCCTAGAGCATGACTCAGTGATTACATGACTTAGGGCCACGTGGGTGGACTCTTTGACGGAATTCGAACGCACTGCAGCTTTCCAGGCGTCCAACTTGAATGCGTTGCATTGCGATAGTAGCGCATAATAGACGCTTCCTCGTCGATTTAGAGGATCAGGACGTGGACGATTGTTGACCGTTTATTCTGCGTTGACTGTCCAGTCGCAGAGTTGGCATAGTATGTTCATTCTGGCGCAACTCTTTAGTCTGGGTTTAGTTCATTGCGTTTCTCAAAGGATGTAGTCTGGCGCAACTCTTTAGTCTGGGTTTAGTTCATTGCGTTTCTCAAAGGATGTAGTCTGGCGCAACTCTTTAGTCTGGGTTTAGTTCATTGCGTTTCTCAAAGGATGTAGTCTGGCGCAACTCTTTAGTCTGGGTTTAGTTCATTGCGTTTCTCAAAGGATGTAGTCTGGCGCAACTTTTTAGTCTGGGTTTAGTTCATTGCGTTTCTCAAAGGATGTAGTCTGGCGCAACTCTTTAGTCTGGGTTTAGTTCATTGCGTTTCTCAAAGGATGTAGTCTGGCGCAACTCTTTAGTCTGGGTTTAGTTCATTGCATTTCTCAAAGGATGTAGTATGGCGCAACTCTTTAGTCTGGGTTTAGTTCATTACGTTTCTCAAAATATGTAGTCTGGCGCAACTCTTTAGTCTGGGTTTAGGTCATTGCGTTTCTCAAAGGATGTAGTCTGGCGCAACTCTTTAGTCTGGGTTTAGTTCATTGCGTTTCTCAAAGGATGTAGTCTGGCGCAACTCTTTAGTCTGGGTTTAGTTCATTGCGTTTCTCAAAGGATGTAGTCTGGCGCAACTCTTTAGTCTGGAATGAGATTGGGGCACTTTACAAGCATAAAATATCCATGCAACAAATCATGAATGTCAGTTTAAAATCAAGGGGTGAGCCCTGACAAGTCTATAAACTGTTAAATCTACTCGGGGTGCTTTCAAAGTTCTCACCCCAAGAAATCCTAAGAGTACACGTGACATTCCATCAAGAAGTGCTGTTCATCCTCTACTACTGAGAGGATATTCTCCGTCCAGCATCCCCATTTCACAGCATCTACAATTTAGAGGGATATACCACGACCCCATGTGTCAGATTCGATATTTTTCGGAGTGTCTATCACAAGGATCTCTATGCATCCAACCAAATATGTATGTCAATAGCATGTAGAACAAGTCTGATCAGGTCCAATATGAAACCTGCATAACCCAAGGTATACCCAACCTAATAGGAGGCAAGGAAGGAGGCATGAAGGTACTCCAACTGCCGGATGTGTGGCAAGAGGACTAGACAGTCCACATGACGACATAGAGAGTCAAAGAAGAAAACTAGCAAGTACAATCGACCGCATAGAGAGGGAAGGAAGGGGGCTAGCAAGTCAACCCGATCATCATTTCTCTACGAATCTATATCTGTACATCATCAGCATTTGTAGTTACTTCATGCCAGCAATCTTGCCATTCCGATTACATCCATCCCTCCTCTTGGCCTGCAAGACATGCATACACGGAAGGAGATTCATACATATATTCGCAAGCCAGTCAGATAATCAGGTACTATGTTAGTTAATTGATAATTGTGTAGATAGTTACCAATAGCTAGTTCAGATGCCTAGATGTTGCTAACTCGCCCAGAAGGCTGAGAGTCTGGTGAATGCAGATGAACTAGCTTGCAAGCTCGTTCTGGTTCATTCAGATTTGTATCTAGTTATGAAGGTTTGTTTCAGAAGCATGCGGGTCAGGTGAATACATATTTGTATCCTTGCAAGCTAGTTTAGGTGCCTACACATGGCAATTTAGTAATGAAGTATAACAATAATGTGATAGCATATTGACCATCTTGCAAGCTAAATAGTTTTCAATGTCACTAACATGGCCTCTACTTAGTTGCCAAACTGTGTGCCGTCTTGAGGTACAAACATAGTCTGACTGCATTTCAGGCATAACGAGAAGATTTGAGATTATGGTGGTAAGCAGGAATTTGCTAAGTTGGGGATGGTCCAAAACAGGAAGCTTGGTGGGTTGTTCAAGGTGGTGATATACACAAATATGGAGCAAGTGAGTACCTTCAGGAGGGCTTTCATTGATGCCGCCGCTAAGGACGTGCATCATGTCCCCATTACGCGGATTGGGTCAGACTTCAAACCAGCTTTCAACACGTTGGCCATAGTCATCAGATGAAGAGCATGGCCGAGGGGGATGAGGTTGTAAAGCGGTCATGTGAATAATGGGTTTATGACGTTGTGAAGTTGGGGGGTGGGGTGATGTGTTCAGGTGCTAGGATAATGTTTTGTGGTGGTGGTGTAGTGCGGGGAGGTCTCGTAGAGTGATGCAGCACCAATGTGGACCTACCCAAATGTGTGTCCTCCACCACCACCGTGAATGGGGATGTGAGGCAGTGAGGTTGGAAGTATAAGAGTTATAAGGTAGTGAGTTTTGAGGTTATGATTTACGGTTTTGAGATTGCGAGGTTATGAGTTATAAGTTACAAGGTAATGAGTTATGAGGTAATGAGTTAAGAGTTCTGAGATTGCAAGGTTACGAGTTACAAATGATGAGTTACAAGGTAATGACTTATGAGGTTTTGATGTACGAGTTCAGAGATTGCAAGGTTACTAGTTACGATTTATGAGTTATGAGGTTATGAGTTATGTAACAAGATTCAAAGATTGTCAAGGAATTGTCTCTTTCTCCAAAAACTAGAAAACAATCTTATGTTTAAAAACATAAGATGATTCTAAGATAGTGAAGGAATTGTCTCTTTGTCGAAAAACTAGACAACAATCTTATGTTCAAAAACATAAGAAGATTCGAAGAAATCCAGCAAAAAATCACAAATCAAGAAATTTGCCTAAACGGTCTTTTGATTTGAATCATAAGATTCCACAAATTCAGAAGCATCCACAAAATCGGCCGGGAAGCAGGAACGCCCATTTAACACTAATAGGGCCCAGTGAAAACAGATTAACCAACTTGCAAGCTGCCAGCAGGTAACTGCCCAGCCTAGAAGGTTGAGCGTCAGGTACCAGATGAATCAAATGTTGCCCATTTAATCAAGTTTATTAATTCCCTTGGCTATACAACGTCGCAAAATGTGCCGCACCTGCACTGAGAGGGGGCAATATTCCTGCTAGCGATAAGAGCACAGGTCCCAGCAAATAAATAAGAGCCAGATAGTAAGTCAGGTTGTTAGACAGGCTGTGAGTCAGATAGTGAGTCAGGTTGTAAGAGCAGAACACAGCGGTGGAAGCATCGAGGCAATAAGTAAGACAGTAGGCAGCACAACAAGGTAGGAAGTAAGCTGCTCTGCAAAAATTAATCAGGGAGGCAGTAAGCAACACCACAATCAGCATGTAAGCAGTACGCAGCACCTCTGCAAGCAGCAAGACAATAAGCAACACCACAATAGTAAAGTAAGCAGTAAGTGTCACCATTGTAAGAAGCAAGACAGCAGGCAGCACCTGCATAACCTTGTAAGCATCACGTAGATCGAAGCAATAAGATACAACACAATAAGCAGGTAAGCAGTACGCAGAACTGGTGCAAGCATCAATACAGTGAGCAACACCACAATAACCAGGTAGTCAGCACACAGTACCACTGGACACAGCAAGACAGTAAGCAGCACAACAATAAGCATTAAGGAGTACGCAGCGCCATTGCAAGCAGCACGACAGAAAGCAGCAACCCAATAAGCATTAAGCAGTATGCAGCAACGCTGCAAACATCGAGACAATAAGCAACACCACAATAAGCAGGATGGCAGTAAACAATACAACTGGAAGCAACAAGACAGTAAGCAGCACAACAATAAGCATTGAGGAGTACGCAGCGCCATTGCAAGCAGCACGACAGTAAGCGGCACCACAATAAGCATTAAGCAGTACGCAGCAACGCTGCAAGCATCAAGACGAAGGCAACACCACTATAAGCAGGTAGGCAATACACAGCACCACTGCAAGCAGCAAGACAGCAAGCATCACAACAACAAGCATTAAGGAGTACGCAGCGCTATTGCAAGCAGCACAACAGTAAGCAGCGAATCAATAAGCATTGAGCAGTAGGCAGCAACGCTGTAAGCATCGAGACAATAAGCAACACCACAATAATCAGGAAGGCAGTACACAGCACTATTGCAAGCATCAAGACAGTAGTCAGCACAACAATAAGCATCGAGGAGTGTGCAGCACCATTGCAAGCAGCATGACAGTCGGCAGCACCACAATAAGAATTAAGCAGTATGTGGCAACGCTGTAAGCATCGAGACAATAAGCAGCACAACAATAAGCAGGAAGGCAGTACACAGCACTATTGCAAGCAGCAAGACAGTGGTCAGCACAACAATAAGCATCGAGGAGTACACAGCACCATTGCAAGCAGCATGACAGTAAGCAGCACCACAATAAGCATTAAGCAGTATGCGGCAACGCTGTAAGCATCGAGACAATAAGCAACACCACAATAAGCAGGCAGGCAGTACACAGCACTATTGCAAGCAGCAAGACAGTGGTCAGCACAACAATAAGCATCGAGGAGTATGCAGCACCATTGCAAGCAGCATGACAGTAAGCAGCACCACAATAAGCAGGAAGGCAGTACACAGCACTATTGCAAGCAGCAAGACAGTGGTCAGCACAACAATAAGCATCGAGGAGTACGCAGCACCATTGCAAGCAGCACAACAGTAAGCAGCACCACAATAACCAAGAAGGCAGTACACAGCACTATTGCAAGCAGCAAGACAGTGGTCAGCACAACAATAAGCATCGAGGAGTATGCAGCACCATTGCAAGCAGCATGACAGTAAGCAGCACCACAATAAGCATTAAGCAGTATGCGGCAAGGCTGTAAGCATCGAGACAATAAGCAACACCACAATAAGCAGGAAGGCAGTACACAGCACTATTGCAAGCAGCAAGACAGTGGTCAGCACAACAATAAGCATCGAGGAGAACACAGCACCATTGCAAGCAGCATGACAGTAAGCAGCACCACAATAAGCAGGAAGGCAGTACACAGCACTATTGCAAGCAGCAAGACAGTAGGCAACACAATAATAAGCATGAAGGAAGACGCAGCGCCATTGCAAGCAGCATGACAGTAAGCAGCACCACAATAAGCATTAAGCAGTACGCGGCAACGCTGTAAGCATCGAGACAATAAGCAACACCACTGCAAGCAGCAAGACAGTAAGCAGCACAATAATAAGCATTAAGGAGTACGCAGCGCCATTGCAAGCAGCACGACAGTAAGCAGCACCACAATGAGCATTAAGCAGTACACAGCACTGCTGCAAGCATCAAGGCAATAAGCAACACCACAATAAAAAGGAAGGCAGTACACAGCACAACTGTAAGCAGCGCGGCAGTATGCGGCACCACAATAAGCAGGTAAGCAGTACCCAGCACTGCTGAAAGCAGCAAGACAAGAAGTAACACCACAATAATAAGGTAAGCAGTACGCAGCACCATTGCGAGCAGGAAGACAATATGCAGCACCACGATAAGCATGAAGCTATACACAGCACTGCTACAAGCAGCGAGACAATAAGCAACAGCACAATAATCAGGTGAGAGGTATGCAGCACCATTGCAAGCAGTAATGAAGGGTAGGGTGCACGGCAAGGGGCAGGATGATGATACGCAGAGCAGGGCAAGCGCTAGAGATCAAGGAAGGGAAGGGAGCATGGCAAGGGGCAGGGATGTGATGAGCATAGCAGGGCATGCATTAGAGAGCAATGGAGGTCAGGGAGCACAGCCAGGGGCATGACGGTGATGAACATAACTGGGCATGCGTTGGAGAAATGAAGGGCAGTATGCAGGGTTCTGCAAGATGGGGAGGATGGTAGTGCATGCCATGAGATGGGAGTGCGGCCGAGAAGGTCCAGATCAGGGCAGGGCGGTAAGTAAAGCATGGCATTGCGGGATGACCTTGCTTGACTTTTGAATTCGCCTTCATGAACCTATGGAAGACGGTAAAATGAAAGCCTCTTACCTAAGGTGCCAGCTTCTGGGGGTTTATTGTTGGCCTGCAAGAAATCCAAGTGGATGAGGGGTGGTTCACTGAGTAAGAGAATGGGCAAGAGTACAGGCATGGGCATGGTGGGTTTTCAGCAGACGACTAACGAATTAAGATCAAGATCCAGCCTTAGGTGCAGGAGGCTGGGATAGCTGAGTCGCGGCAGGCGATGCGATTTTTCGGAGGTAGGGGATCGGAGGTTGGACACCAGAGCGATGCGCATTTTCGCAGGGAGCCCTCTTTGACAACCAATCGCTATTGGCAAAGGATTGAATAGAGACATTGTTTAATCCAGTAGCATTCTCGGACAGTTTTAAAGATAGTTCATCAACCACAACATGAGCAGCGCACCCGACTGCCACTGTGGGTGCTGGTTTGAATGCGTACCAGCGGACACTGGCGTTTGGTCTGACTGGTACGAAGTGTGCCCCGCCCCTGGTGTGTGCCCCGCAGGGTTATGAAGCAGATGCAGAAGTGGGGAGATTCCTTCAAGCCATGCTGTTGAGATTCCTTCATGCCAGGCCAAGTCTAGCAGACTATCTGTGTAGGACTTCCTTTGATGTGCCAATCGCGTCTATGTACTATAAGCAGTCAACCGCTTGTATGGTAGTGACAAATATCTGATAAAAATAGACTGGCCCACAACTACCTGGAAATACAACTATTACTACATTTCAATGCATGAACATAAGTCTTATTCTTTATACCGGTATTTGCGTGGTAAGTCAAATATATGCAGAATGATTGTATGAAGAGATTGCATCTAATATATATTTCAGAAGTATGCTTTTATTTTGATTGATTACTGTGTATTACTACCGAAGACAGTGAAGGTGTAGCCAAGTTCAAGTCTGTGGTAACGAATTCAATCTAAAACATATTATTCATACGGGTGACTCATATAAAGGATACAATGCCGGCAACTTTTGTAGATCATCTATAGATACGGCTGACTGGTGTAGCGAATACAATGTCGGAGACATCTGTATATCATTTCTAGATACGGCTTGTTTGTGTTACGAATACAATGCTGGAGACTTTTGAAACATATAGATTCATACAGGTGACTTGTGTTACGAATACAATGTTGGAGACTTCTATAGATCATCTATATATACGGCTGACTCGTGTAACGAATACAATGCTGGAGACATCTGCAGATGACTTTAGATACGGCTTGGACGCTTGGTGTATAACGAATTCATGCTGGAAACTTGTGAAACACATACATTCATACGGGGCGACTCTTGTAACAAATAGAAATGCTGGAAACTTATGACACATACAGATTCAAATGGGTGACTCGTGTAACGAATACAGTGTGGATACTCCTTTACCGCGCCGGAAGTATTGGCATATGAAGTATTGGCACATTTCATTTTACCCCTATAACTAGGTTCTCAGAAAAGAATGGCAAAACTAACTTGGCAAAGGGGTCTATGGCTTTGACTGTCTCAAGATTAGATCTGAAATTCAGTTGGCAAATCGTCTTTTTGCTTACATGTTAATGTTTACATTTCCCTCGTGACAATGTTCACAAGTAGTCTGCCCAAGTTTTTCTGTAAACCATGTAACAATTCAAAACAGGATTAGCATACTTGCTAGGGCTAATAAACCAGACCGGTAGCATAGCTCCAGCCATCCAAATTGCTGGCTGTAGCCATATAACCAAGTTCAAAGGTCATGTTACCTTTTTTCATTTTCAATTCAAACCAGATTCAAGTGTGACTCAAATAGTCAAATGATTTATCTGGGCATAAGCACCAAGAATATCATTGGCTCTACATATCATCTGCCACGTGTGCAATCTAAACAAAGTACTTGAACCCTGCAGATAAATAGAGTAGGCAAGTGCCTGCAATCTGAGCACATAACTAATTCAGCTTAACTGCTTTACATTTAGCTGACCACTAGACTAGCAGCTGCCTAGAGGCTATGCATATAATATAATAAGGTTGGCGCCTGCGAAGTCCAGTTAGTAAGTGCTGGAGTCGCTCTACATATTGACTGCCAACCTTGCAATCTACACACAGCAATTGAACCCTGCAGATCAGCCTACTAGGCAGGTGCCCGCAATCTGAGCACATCAATAATTCAGCTGGACAACTTTACTTATAGCAGACCTATAAACTAGCAGCTGCCTAGGAGGTATACATATAATCTAATGAGGTTGGCGCCTGCATTGTACAGACAGCAAGTGCTGGGGCCACTCTACATATAGTCTGCTATGCATTCACAAGCCCCCCCCCCCCCCCCCCCCCCCCCCCCACACACAACACCAAACAACACCACCACCCACCCTCCACCACCACCCAGCCCCTACTGGCATCCCCCCCCCACCACCCGTGATGGCTGCCATACATACCCCTGATGGGCGCCCCACCCCCATCTCACAACTCAACCCCTGATGCGACGCCCCAACCCCTCATGGCTATCCCACCCCCACCAGAACAGTGGTATGTGAAATGTCTGACAGTGAAAGTGTTCCGGCAGTGGTATGCACGAACAGTGGAGGAAATATCCGAGCAATGTAGTGTTATGACCAACAGTGTATGCGTATGCCCTGTCTCTGTCACTGTCAATGCCCTGCCTCTGTCGATTGCTTCGGCTTCTGGCTGTGGGAAGGGAATGGAGGAAAGGAGAGAGGAGGGGGAAGGAAGGGAGGGAGGAGAGGAAGGGAGAGGAGAGGGAGAGTGAGAGATGGACGAGGGAAGGTAGAGGAGAGGAAAGGGCATAGGGAGAGGAGAGGGA